>JANHFM010003138.1:8607-27811 GCA_032468115.1 Grayia smithii
TGCTGAACTGCAGTTAGCAGTCAGCTGAAGTAGCCTGCAGTACTGCACTCTAACCACTGCGCCACCTCGGCTCTATAAGTAGGATGGTACAGGGGGGTCTCCTGAGTGTGCAGAGGGTTGGACTACAAGATCTTTAAAATCCCTTCCTGCCCTAGGATTCTAAGTTGCTTTGCATTGACGACTTTTACTGAAAAGCAAAAGAATGCTGAAGTCAGATTGTAAACACGGTTGAAGGTTCACTTAGCAACCATTGCATTTCATGACTGAGTTGCGGGTCCCCAACTGTGTTCACTAACCAAGGGCTACCATCTGCTTATAATTTCAAATTCAGGTGGTTCTGAAGGGAGGAGAGAGATTAAGGCTCAGAAAGTGCATCCTAACCAAAACAACTGCAATTTTTTTTTGTTTTCCTCCTTTAATGAGAAATTAGTTCAAATGCTTCACGGACTGCTGGTATCTTGTGGCCCAAAATTCTCCCTCTCAACCGAGTTAGCCTGAGATTGGGAAAAGAAATTTCATTTCCAAATGTTGGAAGGATCCAATATTTCTGCCTCTTTTGTTTTCTGTTTTGGGGGATAAACCCAGCTTTTTTTGCAAAAGACTTGGGCAATGACTGTGTTCTCATCACACAAGGGTCCAGATAAACAGTCTTATGACACAATGCAAACATAGGATACACAAAATGTGTTAAGACAAGAGCAGACCCACAATGAGCCAAGTAGCATAAACTCAGCCCTTAGGTACCGTCTGGTTTCAATCAGTGGTGAAATCCAATTTTTTTTTACTACCAGTTCTGTGGGTGTGGCTTGGTGGGGTGTGGCTTGGTGGGTGTGGCAGGGGAAGGATACTGCAAAATCCCCATTCCCTCCCCACTCCTGGGGGAAGGATATTGCAAAATCTCCATTCCCACCCCACTCTGGAGCCAACCAGAGGTAATATTTGCTGGTTCTCCGAACTACTCAAAATTTCCGCCATCGGTTCTCCAGAACCTGCTGGATTTCACCCCTGAAAAAAATGCTCTGAAGTTTGTTTCTGCTTTTGACACTGAAAATTTGCTTTTAATTTCTCAGCCACCCATCCATTCCAGGCACCTACTAAGGTCATGGCTGAAGCTGGCAACCACATCCTCAGATGCTAAGTAAGGTAGTCCCTTACTAAGAGTTAAACTGATGTAAGTGGAACCAGCCCAATATTTTGTTCCTGGATATGAAACACATGACAATTTCCTTCCCTATTCCAAATATAAGAGCTGAAGATACTGACTACTGAATTCCTCCATTGCCCTGTTATAGCAAATGAGTTTTGGTAGATCTTAAGTATGGCTACCAAATCTGAGTTGAAAAACAATCAAATGACTACTATTGGTTGAAAAATCCAAATGCTACCATCTAATGTTCATACAGATAACTGTAGTTGTACACTTAAGTATATCATTTACTACCCACACAGCTAACGATACCTGAAGTCATTATGTCACGACAGAGCCATCTTCAGATAGCAATCTCTGGTGGTGTCACTCAATGAGACTTTCATGAAATCTCTGAGGTCATGCTTAAGCTAATACTGGTACCTATATATCTATACATACACACATACACACACAAACACACATACACATCTATATATCTACCCTCACATAGTGGTGGAATTCAAATTTTTTTACTACCGGTTCTGTGGGCATGGCTTAGTGGGCGTGGTGTGGCTTGGTGGGTGTGGCTTGGTGGGTGTGACAGGGGAAAGATACTGCAAAATCTCCATTTGCACCCCACTCCAGAGGATGGATACTGCAAAATCCCTATTCCCTCCCCACTCCTGAGGGAAGGATATTGCAAAATCTCCATTTCCCATCCCACGCTGGGGCCAGCCAGAAGTGGTATTCTCCGAACTACTCAAACTTTCCGCTACTGGTTCTCCAGAGCCTGTCAGAATCTGCTGGATTTCACCCCTGCCCACACTCATCTATATATCTACTATAGAGAGAGAGAGAGCTGTCAGTTTTCAGATATGACCTTTTTAATCATACATCAAGCCTATAATGTGACACATAAGTGAGTCAGGAAAAATATAGAAATTCATAATTATGTGGATGACTCTGCTACTTAAGTAAGGCCCCAGGCCAAACAGAAAACCCTTTATTCTCCTTCTTTTCCAGGGGGACTCAATGGCCATCTTGTTAAAGTGAGACAAGATCAGAATTTGGGAGTATTCATAGGAGAAAACTCCACACTAGTGTTAGGACAGTGTGTTAAAGTGACTGCAATTCTTTCCAAAGAGTGGGTTGTTCCAACTGGTTTTAGTTGGAAAGGAAAAGTCAAGTCCTTAGATGCTCAAATCAAAGAGGTAATTTGCTGGTTTCAGTTAACCATCTTGAATATGCTGATGACATCTTGATCTCAAGATAAATGGAAGTTGCAGCAAAAGTCCCAATCCACTGCCTTGAGACTGTAATGGACTGGTTAGAGTGGAATAATCACAGCTAAATTCCAGGAAGATAGAATTCCTGCTGATTTAAAAACCTTCCCGTATGGTGGCTGTCCCATGTATAGCTCTTGATGAGGTAACACTTTCCCCAACCACGGTAGCTAGTCTGAAGGCTCTCTTGAACTTATAGCTCCTCCTGGGGCACAGATATATCTATGGTCAGATAAGACTTCAACCACTTTAATGGGGTTACCCCAGGGGTGGGTTTCTACCGGTTCTATCTGGTTCATGTGGACCAGTAGCAGCGTCGGTGGGAGGCTTCACCCACCTGCCTGGACGTTATCATGGACACTCCGCACATGCGCAGAAGGTTCTGCACATGCGCAGACGTGGCATGTGTGTTCACATTTGTGAACCGGTAGCAAAGGTAAGTGAATCCCACTACTGGGTTACCCCGCTGTGTCCTTTTTCTGAACTAAGTGGTGCTGAATACAATAAATCATATACTTGCCATCGCTTAGTTAGACTAATGCAATTCACTTTGTACTGAGCTGCCCTTGAAAATAACTCAAAACCCGCAACTAGCACAGAATGTAGTTTCATGTTTGCTGACCAATGTTAGTTTAGCAGAATAACGTCTATTTGCAGGTCTATACTGGCTGTCAGTAAAAGATGCAGGTTATTACATCTAAAGCCTTTTACAATTTGGGCCCTTGTCATCATAATAATCCATTTCTTCCGCTACAAAATGGCAACTCTATATGATATACTGGAGGAGCACACTCCAGATGGCCACCCACCAAAAATCAAATGAGCTGGGACCCAGGAAATACCCTTCTCAGCTATCATCCTTCTCTTTGGAACAGCTTGCCCTCTGAAGTTAAATGGGCTCCTATCCTGATGTCTTTTCAAAAATGAAAACAATCCTCTTCAGGAGGGCATCAGAACAGAAAGATATATCCAATTGGTAGCAACCATTTGTATTAACAGTATCGGACAGTTTCAACTGTTTACTGACTTTACAAAAGCTTTGTTGCATTTATATCTAAGTCATAAGAATAGGTGAAATTCAAATAATTGTAAATAAATAAACAAATAAGCATCCTGGCCATATAAGACCACAGCCTAAATTATTATTATTATTTTCCTAAGGTTAGAATTAGAATTTACCAAAAGAGCCATCCTGACTATTAGCAGATACCAATTCTACACTTTGCTCTTCAGCATAACAGCTCTAATTTCTAATAAAGCTGATACTGAATTTAAAACAGGCTGCTGAGATCAAGCTGAAAGCCAAACAAAAGCAATTATTTATTTAAACTTTTATAACCCTTGGTTCCTCTGATTTGCCTGTTTGCAAGGTTAAAATACCTCTGTAAAAACAAAGCGATAAAGCCTATAAAATATAGCCACATTAGAAACAAGAGTCAGTAGCCATGCGAAACAGTAAATGCTTTTCTTAACATTCCAACAATTAAATCCCTTTGGGGAAACTGGATTCTGGGTTTCTCCGTAACAAAAGTAGCTTTGATTTCCTCCAATGGTGAAAGATAAATTAAGACCCATAAGTAAGAGGGTCTTAATTGGCAATGGGTATAAGACACGATCTAGAAGTTGACAGGTACCAGGAAAGGGAAAAAAGTTTTCAATACTCCAAGCATCTAGAAACAGATCTGAAAGCTGTCGGGTTTTGTGACAACTGAAATAGACTTCATGTAGATTACTATAGCTTGTTATTCTGTACTATAGTTCATACAAAGCACCTTAGAAACACATTACAGAACACAGAAAGAACAGGAAACTAAGTTTTATTACAAGTAGCTCCCAGGATGGTTCTGAAAAGAAGCACAAACATTCTTAGCTGAATCACTACAATAGATTTCTTTTAGGCACCAGCATGGGGGCGGGATGTTAGAAGAAATATACAATCCTAAGTATTGTCATGGTACATAATAATGCTAAATGAATGTTGTACTCACGTGAACATTCGTTCTCGGTGCGCTGTGTGAGAGTCCAAACAGTGGGTGTTGCTCCTTTCCTATTGGCCAGAGACTGGGCAAATTTGCTTGAATACGCCTCCTCCTTCCCTCTGTATCCCAGTTTATTGGCGAGGTCCTGGATCCTGAGAAGACGAAAACTGAAAGCCAATATTACTCCTCTGGGACCCTGAACCCCCAAAAAATACTAGGGAGGGATTGGACTCTCATGCAGTGCACCGAGAATGAACGTTCATGTGAGTATAGTGTTCATCCTCCTATGCGCTGCTTAGAAAGTCCAAACAGTGGGATATACCCAAGCTAATTATCCCTAGGCCAGGCAACTGCAGAGTGCAGGGTCCCCTCAGTTGGAAGGATCTGCTGCAGTACTCTGCGGCCAAAGGCTGCCTCCACCGAAGCATACTTGTCTATTTTGTAATTCTGGATAAATTGGGAAGGGGAGGCACAGGTGGCGGCTCTGCAGATATCAATAATGGAGGCATGGGTAGCCCAGGCTGCAGAAGTGGCAATGCTTCTTGTTGAATGGGCTGTGATGTGGTTAGGTCTAGGCCGTGAGTGAATGTCATAAGCCAAGGAAATGCAGGATTCGATCCAACGCTCAATCGTAGATGCAGAAACCTTCATGCCCATAGAACGGGGCTGAAATGAGATGAAAAGGGACTCTGTTTTTTTGATTTGAGCTGTTCACTTAATGTAAGTCCTTAGGGCCCTTCAGACATTCAGCGAATGCCACCATCATTCCGAAGGGTGTCTAGGGCAAGGACAAAAGTCAGGCAATATGACTTCTTGGGCCCTATGAAACCAGCTGTTGACCTTAGGAAGAAAGGTCGGGTTGAGACGTAGAATGACCCTATCAGTGTGAAAGATACAGAGATCCTTGTTGATGGAGAGAGCCGCCATTTTGGACATTTGTCGTGCTGAGGTGATAGCAACGAGGAATGCCACCTTGATGGTTAATAGTTTTAGAGTGGAGGATGTTAATGGCTCGAACAGAGGTTCTGTGAGAGCCTGTAGGACTAGACTCAGATCCCATGAGGGATATCTGTGAACTGGAGGGGGGCGCAAGTTGGAAGCTCCTTTCAGAAAACTGCGAATGTGAGGGTGCTGTGATGGGATAACTCTGGCTAAGGCCGCAATTTGGCATTGCAGTGTGTTAGTGGCTAGTCCTTTGTCGAGCCCCTCTTGCAGGAAATCCAAGACATGTGGAACTGATGCAGAAGAGGGAACGATGTCATGGCGTGAGCACCAGCGCTGGAAGGCGAGCCACATGGTGTCGTAAATACGAGTGGTTGATGGGCGATGTGACACCAAGATGGTGTCGATGACCCGGGCTGACAGCTGGTGTCGCTCTAGGAGCTCCCTTTCACATGCCAAATGGCCAACTGAAGCCACTGGGGCTCTGGGTGGGCAATGGCCCCTTAGTGGAGTGATACTTTGTGTGGGGGAATTTTCCATGGCTGAGCTATGGAGAGATTCACCAGGTCCACAAACCAGGCCCGACGTGGTCAGTGTGGGGCTACTAGGAGGACTTCTGCCCTTTCCTCTAGGATCTTCCTGATAACTCTTGGGATCAGAGGGATTGGGGGAAAGGCATAATGTAGACCTGGAGGCCATTGGCAACATAGAGCGTTCATGCCCTCAGCTGTGGGAGTCTGGTACCTGGAGAAAAATTGGGGAAGTTGCACATTTTTCAGGGTGATGAATATATCCATCTGGGATTGACCAAACCTGGCTGATAGCTGACAGAGCAGTGCTGGATGCAGTTGCCACTCTGATGATCTATGGTCTCCCTGCTAAGCCAGTCTGCTTGAGTGTTGGAGACCCCCAAGATGTGCTCCGCCCAAATGGATAGCAGATGTCTTTCTGCCCATAACCCCATGGCTATCACCTCATGCATGAGGCAGGATCTTGTGCCTCCCTGACAGTTTATATGCGCTTTGGTCGTAATGTTGTCCATCAGGAGCAGGACGTGCTGATTCTGCAGGCTGGATTGGAAGTGTCATAGGGCTAGATGAGCGGCCCTCAATTCCAGCCAGTTGATGTCCTTCAGGTGGTCTGCCTGAAACTTATGGACCTGTGCTACCTGGTCCTGCAGGTAGGCTCCCCAGCCATGGAGGCTGGCATCCATGGTGAGGATAATGGGGTGGGGGTTTTTGAAACCGCATCCGCTCTCCAGTGCTGTCGAGTTTCACCATGACAGAGATGTGAGAACAGATGGAGGAACTGTGATCAGTGTCTTGGCATTGCTGAGACTGGCTCTCTGGCTGGGCAGAAGCAGCCATTGTAGCGGTAGAGAATGGCGCCCCGCCCATGGAACGATGGCCAGGCAGGAGATCATCTGGCTGAACAGAGTGGACAGTAACAGCAACAGTACACGTTTGTGAGTTCTGACCTGCCTTAGTGTGGCTCTGATGTTGTGGAGACGCTCCGGAGAAAGAAACACCTGGCAAGACAGAGTGTTTATCATGGCTCCTAGGATGGTGTGTAGGTGAGCAGCTACCACCTCCAGGATCTTTGTGAACGTCCTTGGAGCCGAGGATAGTCCGAAGGGTAGAGCCCTGTATTGGAAATGGGCTCCTGCATAACAGAAGCGGAGGAACCGCCTGTGCGCTGGTCTGATGGGTATGTGTAGATATGGTTCCCTTAGGTCTATTGAAGATAACAGATCTCCTTACCTGATGCCACCTAGAATACTCTGCAGGGAGTGCATTTTGAAGCGGTGGTATTTGATATGCATATTGAGCTGTTTTAAGTCGAGTATGGCCCTGGTGCCGCCCGACTTCTTTTGAACCAGGAATAGGATAGAGTAGAACCCAGAACCCTGATGCTGTGGAGGTACCAGCTCTATTGCCTTTATGGCGAGAAGATGATGCATCTCGGTTTCTATCATAGCCCGTTTGGTAAGGTTTCGGAACACAGGGCAGTGGATGAATCAACCTGGAGGAATGGAGCTGAACTATAGCAAGAGGCCCAGAGTCACTGTTTGCAGAGCCCATGAATCAGTGGTTGCGATGCCAGTGATCAGAGAAGGAGGATAGCCTCCCTCCAATGGGACCCGAATCTTGGCAGTCATTTGGATCGGCGGAAAGGTCGAGAACCGGAGCCACAAAAGGGGTGTCTGGACTGGGGTCTGCCTCAATCTCTGGATGCATATCATTCCTGCAAGCGGTCTGTGGACTGCTGGAAAGGTCTGTGGTAGCTGGAGGCTTGAAAGGCAGGCTCATACAAACAAAAGGACTGCCGGCGATAAGGGAAGGATGACCTGCGCCCAGCCCTTTTTTGAGTAGCAGGAAGAACCTTCTTCTTGTCCCATCCTTCTACCAGGACAGGTTCCAATGCCTCACCAAAGAGTGAACCACCTTTGAATGGGGTGATCTTTAATCTCCATTCGTTTTCATGTCCGCCTGCCATTGGTGGAGCCATAAGAGGCGGCGTGAGGTGATATTAGACACCAGTGCTCTGGAGACAAATTTGGCTGAATTGAGGGTGGCATCTGCTGAGAATTGAACTGCCGCTATTAATTTTCTAATGTCCTGATGTAATCGGACATCATCTGGTGAGGCCCTCACTTGCATTTGTCTTAACCAAATTAGAGAAGTGCGGTTAAAGAATGAGGCCGCCATGGCGGATCGTATGGCCCAAGAAGCAGCGAGGTGGGTCCTGCTAGCTGACTGCTCTGATCACCTGTCCTCAGCCTTCAGTCCTTCTGCTGAGTCTGCTGGGAGGAGTGAGGAAGTGGCTAAACTGGACAGAGGAACATCTACAGTGGATAAGGCTAGGAGGTCCTCAATCTCCTGTTCAACAGTATATAGCTTTTTGTCCATGCCACTGGGAGAGGATATGGAACCAGGTTTGGCCCACTGCCTCTGTATAGCATCAGTGAAGAGCTTGGGTGCTGGAATGGACTCTTGCTCTGTGACTGGTTCTGTGAATAAGAACCCGTTGAGATCTTGAGGGTCCGAGGATCCCTCAGTTTCTCTCAAGCGAGCCCCCATATTGGCTGTGCTCTTGGCTTTGAACAGCAGGGTCTTGAACAACTCATGTCTAAATAAGCCAGTGATGGGAGGTTTGTCTGGAACGAGTTCCTCATCTTCGGAAAGAATGAGATCGTCAATGTCCTCATCTAGTATCAAATATGAATCACTGAGATGAGAAGGAGAATCTAACAGGCTATCTGCCATATGGTCTCTCTCCAGATACTCCCTAGCATGACGAGGCCTCGGTTCAGAATGGCCCCATGAAGACAGAGCCCTGATGCCCCTTTGCACGAGTGCAGAATCTATGCCCTGCTGAATTGTGCGTGATATCATGTCACACATCGCTTGTGAAAGCTGAGGGGGATTCTCTTCCTCTGTGCGGAACCCTGCCACAGTAGGAATAAAGGTGGCCGAAGGCCTAGACCTTTTATGGCCATGAGATGCCCCCGGGTCCAGGTTGGATTGCGCTGGAGGTGTATGAACAACCACCTCCCTGATTTCCTCCTCTCCAATAGGTACATTGGGAGACCAACCCGCTGGAATGGGCTGATGGACCTGTACAACGGTCTCAATCTGAGTGCTTTCTGGAGGAGCGGAAGCAGCAGGGCGTGTTTCAAGGCTTCGTTGTGCCCTGGCAAATTGTTTTTCTAGTGCCCTCTGCCTTCTTAGTGCATCTATTTCTGCAGCTGAGGAATATAGGACCTGTGGAGATGCCTTGGACCTAGAAGAGGTGCCCTTAGCCTTGGTCTTCCCTTTTTTGGAGGGCGGGGCTTCAGATGGGCTGGTCTCCCTGATGGAGGAGGAAGAGGCCTGTGATGGAGAACGGCTGCATTCTTCCATGGCCAGAGGGCTAATAATGCTATTGAGGGCCTAGTTCTGCGCCAGACTTGCACCAAGGCTTCTCAGAGCTAACCCTGTAGGGTGGGGCAAATAGGGGCGCTAGGCCAACACCATGGCCTGTGTGCACAAAAAAATTAATCCTCCACAGGTATCCCGGGGAGGAAATAGGCCACTGGCACCATGGGGCATGATCCAAACCCCGCCTGGCTTAGAACTGGCACCACTATTCCCTAACGCCTCAGGGGTGGACTCGTGGTTAAGCAGTTCTGAAGAAATGATTCTACGCTTGTTAGTTGATGATGGTGACTGTGGAGACACTGGGATACCTCCTGTGGTAGCTGCAGCTCTCCTGGATTGGGCCCTGTGAATAAAAACAAGGCCTTAATGAGTCAGCCCAAATGGTGGCCACAGGGTAGTTCGTGCCAAAGTAAGGCCTCCCTGAGCCTGCTAGGCCCTGCCGGAGTGTAAGGCCTTCTCTGCTGCAGCAATCAACAGATCGGCTGAGTGCTCGGAGCGGCAGGAAGCTTCCTGCCGCCTACGGAAGGCCCTGTGGCTCCGCGGCTGCGATCGACAGCAAAAAAATGTGATTCGCAGCTGGCAGTGACTCTGGAGCCTCTATGATGAAGGAAGATGGTGAGGAGCGCCCTCGCCTTCCTAGGAGGGTCTCCGCAGCGAAAAAAGCGATCTCCTAGTTTGATCAGGACTCCACACGGCCACCGATCAGCTGTGAGGTGGAAAATGGCTGCTGCCACTTGAAACGCCCTTCTGGGCCAAGGCCCTGTAGGGACAAAAGAAGAGGTTCTGCTGGCTGAGCTAGCAAGAAAAACCTAAAGGAGGGAAGAAAAAATGGTAAAAGGCAAGGAATTCGTAAGAAATAAAAGTAATTAAGGCTAGTTAGTGATCCAAGCAATGAAATGTAAACGAAGCAAGTCTCTCTAGGCCGGACTGAGCAAATAAACTGGGATACAGAAGGAAGGAGGAGGCGTATCCAATCAAATTTGCTCAGTCTCTGGCCAATAGGAAAGGAGCAACACCCACCGTTTGGACTCTCTAAGCAGTGCACAGGAGAATTGCCTGAACATACCTATAAATACCACCCTAGCATCTTCTTTCTTTTTCTTGCACATTCTGGCTCCCTAGGTCTGCATCTTTACCAGTTAATCACTGAAGATTTTCTAAATCCTTTGATTATCAGACAATGTTTAATTTTACGACAGAGTCTAATCATCTAGAAGTTACTTAAAAATATCACAGCATACATAACATTGTTCCAATAATCACAGTTGATGCTATTCTTTAATTTTATGCCTTTGTCATCATGTTTGTGTGCTTTAACAACTAAAATGCACTAACTGTACAGTGATAAAGAATGTTTAAGAGCCATTGAGATCTGATTTGCATCTCCATGAAGTCTTGCTAATTAGGTATTTGGGGAAAATACCTGATGTTCAAAACAAGTAAGTAATATAACTTGATAATTATACCACAAAGGGATCAATAAATTTTGTTTTGATTATAATTTTTGTTACCTTGGAAAAATTATTGATCCATATCTTTCCCTCCCATATCATCAGTAGCTTTGATATTTACACAATAAAGTAACTGAAATAAACACTGGGGTTCAAATTCAACTCAGAAAGCAATTCCAAACACAATAAGGGAAATGAATCTTGTACCGATATTTAAGGGGCTGCCACAAAGAAGGAGGGGGTCAACTTATTCTCCAATGCACCTGAAGAAGCAATGGATGGAAAATAATGAAGGAGAGAACCAATGTAGAAATAAGGATAAATTTCCTGAACAATGAATCAGTGGAATAACTTGACTCCAGAAGTTGTAGGTGCTCCAACATTGGAGGTTTGTAAGAGGAGATTGGACAAATATTTGTCTGAAATGGTATAGGGTTTCCTGCCAGAGCAAGGGTTTGGAGTAAAAGACCTCCAAGTTCCCTTCCAATGCTGTTATTCTGTTAACCTATATACACTGATCAATAAGGAAGCAATATTCAAATGTACTTGTTAGGAATGATAGTCACCTAACTAGTTGGGTTGGCAATATATATAAGACATGATAGTATTTTAATACTGTATCTTTAAGAGCATGTTAATTTGTGATTGGCTGAGGTTCTTCCAATGGCTATAAGNNNNCAGATACACCAGCCTATATCCAGGGTTCCTCACATCCAGACCCCCAGGGGAGCAGGATGAGATGAGAGGGCGAGAACACGGCACCGCGTATATACATCGGGACCGCATTCTCTGAATATTGTGAGGCCCTCTTCTCCCACTACTCCCGCCTCTCCCAACCACCACTGAGATGGATTGACCCTCTGATCGCCTAGCCTTCGCCACCTCCCCCCCCGGCACAACCATCAGACTGGCTTGGCTGTGGGCCCTTCAGGGTACCCCCAGACCCTCTAAAATCTTTATAACCCACCCCCCTCCCGGTTCCCCTTAAAATACAATTAAAACATTTAGTTAAAAAACTCCTCAACCCCTCTTCGCAGCATGCCACCTCTCTGGATTCCAAAATCCGTCATTGAGGTAGGCCCTTGATAGTTGGGAGGGCCATGGCTGCGAGAGGGGGGAATCTCGCAGCGCAAGAAGTTCGGCCACTGAATACATCCGGAAAAGGACTGGGAGCAATGGTAAAAAGGCAAGAAGGGGGGAAGTCATGGTCCAAGAAGGGAGAGTCGCAATAAAAATTGTCATAAATAGATGAAAAAAGTCTCCGCTGCCCTCTCACACCAGTGGGAGAGTCCAAAACTGAATGCAGTCAATGGGGGGGAGAAAGGTATCCACGGCCGTCCTCTCACGGCGTGGATATGTTGATATATGTTCCTCAAAATGTTGAGGAACTGGTCAATAACTTAACTGAATCACCTAACACTAAATTGACAGTTTTTGAAAAATTGTAAAGTTGAAAATTGTAAAGTTGAAAGATGAAATTAAAATGATTTAAAAACTATTTGATCTTCTGCACACAGAGTATTTCAAAACCAACCTTGAAAAATTTGTTGCAATGTATTTTCAGAACCAAGACTTGTATTTTGCAAAAAAATTTGATTTAGAAGAAAAATTGCACTGTTGCATAGACACTGAGAACATTTTTATAAATCTCATATCCAAAATAGAGTTTTGTATGCACTGGAGTGATTTTTATGCAGTTTTCACCACAAGTCATAAACATTGATTTTTGCTCTAATAATTGATGAGCTAGAATTAAGTGAAAGGAATTATTCCATCATTATGAATCTATATTTCAGGGGGGAATTTGAACCAACTTTTATAATTGTAGCCATGAGGAAATGTATTGACTCTAAACTCAGATTTCCTCAATTCATAAAGAATTTGTTCCATAAGTTACTTTAACCACAATACAAACACATACAATATATCTATGTACATGTAGCAAGAATGTTTTTTTAATGGATATACTTTAAAAATTAGTGTTTCCCCTGGGCACTTTGTTTAGTTCACATTCAAAACTTTCAAACCTCAGTCTAAAAATATGAACAAATGTATTTATTCTGGATTAAAGAGATGGAAGTCATGAACTCTTGAATATGGTATGAACACCATACCATAGATATAATAAAATACATTTATGTTTTCCAAGCAATAAATACTTTAGTTGAACATTTTCTTTGCCTGTTCATTTATTCATTCATCACTTTTAATGTAAATCCTCACAAAACATCTCACTTTTCCATTCAAGAAATATACATATGTTTTCAAAAATCTAACACATGTGACATAAAAAAATAAACTTATCAATTAAAAATTACTCATTTTCCATGTTGGTTACATATTTTATTCCACTGCTGTACTGTATCTTAAATAAAATTATAAATTGCTCTGTAGTCTTTGATTACAGTAAAAATACTCTACACATTTTTATTTTCAAATATATGCATCTATGTTCAAATTCTATTTGGCTGGAATAGTCAAATCAAGATAATATTATACATTCCTGGTTTTGGTTAATTTACCTGAAACTCTTCCTCCTAATTCCCTTGGCTACATTACCCATTTTGCATGCTTTTATATAAAGTTAGCTGCACAAACTTTCACTTCAGTTATAAGGCTTACTATAACCAAGATCTCTAATTGAAGCTATGCTGTGCATTCCCTATCCAATAGAAACTCTCCAAACTATGGTTGAGGATCTCTTTAAAATGCAGTTCTTGGCAAAATCATATATTTTATCTCCAGCCTTCTGAAACTCAGTCCCATAATAGTTAGGATTAAGTGTTTAATATTTTGTATTTGGGAGAGGGAAGGTGAGCTTAACATGGGGAGAACTGTGGCTTTTTAATGCACAATATCCACTTTCTCCTTCTACTGAATTATAAAATATAAACTTCCTTTCTCTCACCCAGGCTGACATTTTCAAGTTATCATGGTTTGCACTCCACAGCTGCAGAATTAAATGACTTAACATATCCCAACCTACCTGATTTTTAATTCCTTTGGACCTAAGATGAAGTGACAGCTGTTCTTTACAACACATTCTATTCTGGCCCCAAGGAATTTACAAGGCAGTAATCTAGAATAGCCAACTATTGCAGCACCATGGAGAGCTCTAAATGGACAATTTGCTCCCTGAACAGCCAAATTTGGATTAAAGCCTTACACTTGTCAATAATTAGAGATTCTGCCCAGGCAACACCTATTTCTTGAAACTTTTAAGAAGAATAAATTTCACCTCTCCTGGAGTTCATGTGTGCTCCACTGCTTGCATTGGTTACCAACTCATGAAAATGGAGGTGCTGTCTCATTTTTGCACTTGGTCTTGTAGTTCCACTCCAAGCATCTCTAGGGTTTCAGGCTTAGGATCTTTGGTTCTTGAGTAGTACTACTTCAAGCTAGTTCCTCAGTCCTTATCTCTAAATGATGATGAGGTCTCAAACAATAACATTGTGAAGAAAATCAAAGTATTTCTCAGAGTTTGGCTTAGAAAGCTAAACCTGCCGTCTCTCATTTCATACTAAAGGTAAAGACAGAATATACTGTCTTTGATACTATATAAAGCTTGTCTAATAGATTTGATTCAAAAATATATCTTTCTCCAGCATTCCATGGTTCAGAGAAGCTCGGAATATGTTTTGAAAAGCTTTTAAAATCTATAAACATAGGGGTTTTTTTTCTTTCCATCGATGCTTTTCAAATATGTAGAAATTGCTACCTTTTCTTTTGTAGTCAAATGTGGTCAACCTGGATTAAGAGTGAAACTTTCTCTCTGGAACTTCCATCTTTTCCTCTCTCTCTGTAGACTGAGATTTCTGTACAAAGGGTCCAGATGGCAGGAGATTTTTAAAAGATCTCCCTGCATTTAAAGCACAAATGGAGGCTACATGCTACTTGTAGAAAGACACTGTACAAGTCTACTTTGTTAGCTCTCATATGTGCCTCTTTGACGCAGCATCTTCTGACAATCATAACTCAGTTGTTAGGCCTTCTCACTAAACTGCCCCCTGATCTGCAGGAAGACAATGAAAACGTTCCCCCATCCATCTCTGAAATGAAAATGTTTTACTGTGGTTTAATTGTCTCAAGGCTGCCTTTAGAGTTCCACTTTCAAGGAGCCTTAAGTAACCACTGCCAATAACCACTGCGATTAACCACAGCCTTCTCAATGGTTGTTTCTTAATGGTAGCAATAGCACTTAACTTAAATACAGCTTCAAGGTGCTTTACAGCACTCTCTAAGCAGTTTATTAAGTCAGCATATTGCCCCCAACAATCTGGGCACTCATTTTACCTACCTTGGAAGGATGGAAGGCTGAGTCAATCTTGAGCTGGTCAGGATCAAAGGAACTGAACTCCTGGCAAGGTGAGCAGAGTTAGTCTGCAATACTGCATTCTAACCACTGTGCCACCACTGCTCTTTTGATCAGAAAATATCTTCTGATGTCTGAAATACTGTAGGTTTTAACAAATGAAAGCAGTTACAGTATTTATGGCCAGTAAAAGAGCTGCTGTTTCTTTTAAGACAATTTGATAAAATAGCGACCTTGCAGTAAGCATCTAGGCTGCCATAGATAGTAAAAGTCTGGGGTGCTGGCCATTCATTCCTAAATTACTTCTCTGTTTTAATGTTCCTCTTTCTTCAAACTTGAAATGATTAAAATGGACTGTTAACTGATAGAAAAAATGCAACACTGTCCAAAGATTACATTTTAACTCATACCCAAGCACTAGTTCCATCCTAAAAATTTTATAGCGTGACTTTAACAGGCAGATTTTAAATGCTACATTTTACAATACAAATTGGCATGCACAAGTTGCCGAAACAGTGATTATTGAGTGATTACTACAGAGACCAGTTGTTCAAAATTAATTATTCTGAGTCTTGAGATTGTTGTTTTGGCTAGAAAGCCAAAAAAAGAAAAATACAAGTGGTTTTTGTTAACTTATAGAGTGTGTTAATTTATTTTAAAGTATTTACTTTTCTTGGAAATTACACAAATGTAACAACACCAAACATATCCATAGTAAGATATTAAAGAATCCATATTAAAAGTCATAAATATTAGCAAAAAACCTACACCATGAAACTCAGAGCAAAATACATTTTCAGTGAACAATGGTGTCTTTCCCTATATAAACTACAAAGAGTGGCGTAACGGCTCCATTTTGACCAGCTTCTGAAAAGCCATTAATAGCTGAAAAAGCCTAATGTCTAATAGACGACTGGCAAACATTTCCTCCCAACCTACAGAATACAGAAATAAGAGAAAGAATGCAGGAATGGTTATGTAAATATCCGCTTAGCCCAGAAAGAGAGGAGGGGATGAAAAATAAATTCAGGAGTGTGGTGAAAATGAAACAGTGTCAAGCTTTCAGGATTATGTTATTATACTATGTAACAATAGACTTCCAATGGTTCTTGTAGTCAATACTTCTAAGATGGGTACCTTAAGGGCTGACATAGCCAGCCACAGTCCTCTGCATTACAGAACTGGGATACCATCAACCTTTTTTCCCCAAGACGTATATACAGTATATGCTAAGCTGACAGTACTGAAATCTATGAAAACATCTTGTATGTTTCAAAAGAGGACAACTGGGCCATTAAAAATGTGTTAAAGCACAGGAAATTCCCATACAATGGGGAATATGTGTAACTTGGACAATCTGAAAGTGATCCAGAATAAATTCATATGAACAAACTTTGCTCTTCCTGGAAGCATCTCTGCTTAGAATAGATGTAGGCTTTCTTTCACCCACTGTTAGGATGATTAAAGCAATCCTTTGGTCTTTTGGAGCAAGTCAGATTGGTGTTTGGTCACACAGTGCTTGAGGGAACAACTCAAAAAGGGTAGCTGGACTCTGTCTCTTTACAGAATTCAAGCACTAATTCCCCTTCAAGGAAGACATACTGTACATATACAAGATTTATGGATAGAGTGAGGAACTAATTGTATCCATGGATTCTCCAGGATTGCTACATAGGTTATATAATACGAGGCTGTCTAAATAATTTTAGGTTGTTAAATTGAATAGTAGAATGTCTTATCTTCAAGCTTCAACAAGTTCTGAGATTTGAGGCATGTTTTTACAGAATACTTCCTTCAATAATATTTCTAGTTTTTTTCTCCCTTGTTTTCCATTTTGATTTTTGAAAATTATATATAACTCCATATTAATGCACACAGTGTTTTTTTTTTTATTTTCTGAAAACCAAAGGAAGATAGCCTGAATTTTTAATTCCCTATAAAGAACTGGTGCTCGTATACTAATTCAGTAAGACAGGGGGTTAAAGATCAATTATTTAAAATTATTTCATTTATTGCCTTGTTTTTTCGCTCTAGAAGCTAAAGTTAGCATGACTCTCTGTTCTATTTTAAATCCTATATCAACCATTTCAAGTTGGTTATGTGCCTGATATAACACTACACAATGAGCACAAATCCACACCAGTTTTCATCCAATTCTCTCATCATATTAAGAGTACAGGCTTACCTCATCTTCTAATCATGTTTTTCAACATATTTAAAGAACAATATTTAAAGTTCCATGTGTCAAAACAATAAAATAGAAAAAACAAATAAAATAAATCTAAGAAGCCTCATATGATTGAGATCTCTGGGTGAACAGTCTTTGTTTTCATTTGGCACCTAAAATCATTTAGAACAGCAACAGACAATTGGAAAAAGAGTTCCATAAATAACAACCGCTACAAATGATGCACTGTCATTTGCATCGTTAGTCAATTTTTTCCACTTTCAAAAAAAAACAAACCCCCAAAAAACCCAGGTAACTCACGAATCTGTCCTCCAACCAATGTCTCAATAAAGACATTGAGACCAATATGAGACCAAGTGGTCATTCACATACATGCAAAGATCTGTGTGGTTTTAAATATCAAAATAATGTTTAGAAAAGAACATCAGATAATGAAGGAAGCCCTTTCTAAATCAGTGAAAACTGACAATCAATACAACTTGCTCAGCAGGAGTATCACATGGGCATACTGAGGCATCCCCTTTAGTCTCCAGCACTCCATTCTTCACTAGTTGAAGCTTCTAGGTGGTATTCAAGGACAGCCCAGGTCAAGTATGTTGTAGCAGTTGAATGTAAGTTGACTAATGTGTAAGCAAACATTCTTTATGTCCTCTACAGTGGTTTCTAACCTTTCCAGCTCGGGGGACCAGCAAAGGCAGCAATGGGGAGGGGAAAAGGGGATGGTCTTGCACATACCCGCCACTTTCACAAGTGCAGCTCGCCCACCACTTCCATAGCCTGGTTCTGAACAGGCTGTGGCCCAGTAGTAGGCCACGGACTGGGGTTGGGGACCCTTACTCTAAAATGGACTGCACTGTGACATAGAAAAAGATATACCATTTATAATGATGGAATCTGTAAAACTGATTAAGTAGATAAGCATTCCCTCTCAATCCACACTTACAGTTATTACTATTACTACCATTATTGTTTATAACTTAGGTGTGTGTCTATCAGGGGTGGGTTCTATTTACCTTTACTACTGGTTCTCTTCATGCACATGCTTTGCGCATGATTCACGCTTTGCTCGCATTCGTGCCGAACGCACGCTCCGCGCATGCGCACTAACTACTCTCCTTGAAAAAAACCTGAAACAAGCACTCTGCGCATGCGCAGAGCAGAGAAACGTAAGTACGGGCGCATGGGTGGGCCCAACTCCTGGCTGCAGAGATGTCAAACCATCACCGCTACCGGATCATGCGAACCAGGCTGAACCGGAGCAACCCACCACTGCACGTGACCATGGAGATGCTGCAATGGTCATAAGAGTGAAAAATGGTTATAAGTAATTTTTTTCAGTGCTGTTGTAACTTTGAACTAAGTGAACTGTTGTAAGTCAAGGACTATCTCTATACCCCTATTATTCATCAAGAGAGATGATTTCAACCAAGATGGCCAATGTCCTATATAGATTGCTCTATTATTCAATGGCCCCAAATTTGCAGAAGTACAGACTTATCATTCAGGTTTTCCTTTCAGCTGAGAAAACCCTCCTCTGAAAGAACCTATTCCAACAGACTCACATCTTTTTATCATTTTGTTTACTGCTGTTTGTCCATTGAAACATCAGAGAACCGATTGGTCTTTTGCTTCAGGGTCATCAAATAATGGTGACTTTTGCTTTAGATAAGAGATTATAATTACAGCAATAATTATGGAAGTGATAATTGTCCTAATTTATGATCTGTGACCAATGAAAGTCTAAAGATGGGATCAAAAGAGCTCAGTGGAAACCGGTAGGTAAGGCTGGAAAGTTTTAAATGGAAAATCTGTAATTTAATTGTTTGTACTTACACTGTAGCCATGATGAAAAGTTCTGGCTGGACTGCGGAAGGATTCTCATCTAAATCCAGGAGCAGGAGGACAGCCGATGGCAGTGATGGCTAACTTTTTCGGCACAGAGCACCCAAAGTGTGCATGTGGGCACACTCACAATGCAATGTGCGCACACACACACACCC
>JANHFM010003139.1:0-17571 GCA_032468115.1 Grayia smithii
ATTAGTATTTTGTAAATTTTAAATTTTAACTTATTAGATTTATTATTATATTTATAGAAGTGTTTTATTGAATGTTTCTGTTTGTTGTATTGTGAGCTGCCCAGAGTCCTCTGGGAGATGGGCGGCATATAAATATAATAAATAATAATAATAATAATAATAATCTTAACTTGATAAAAGAGCCATTGATACACCTTGCATGTATGCTAGCAAAAGGAATTTTCAGACAAGCATAGTTTGCATGCTTACATCTTCACACAGCACACAAACCCCAGCTTGCCTGACTTTAGTAAGATACATGGTCTGGGTTCACAGAATGGGAGGACCATTAATGTGGTTTACAAAACCATTGTGGTTTTGGATAAGTTTCATTTTCGCTTAATGAGTGCTCAGTCTCTCTTCTGCTTGCCAAGACACATCCCAGAAGGCAGGCGTCTATAACTGGGAGCCAAAGCTGCTACTTGAAGTCAGCAGCTGCCATCGGAGAAAGCAAATGGAGGAAAAGTGCCTGGTGGGACCCAAATTGGCTTCATGAAATCCACAAGCCTCGGCACCCTCTGTCTGCAACCGAACCACTCAAACTAGAAAACAGCTTGAACTTCATTTAGGAAGTAGAACATCTGGAAAGCACAGGCCAGGCAGCCTCTTAGGGAGGATTAAGCTGAAGAGATAACAGACTGTCATAGAAGATTGAGGAAGGTGCCCTTCCTCAGCCACAAAGACCTTACAGAGCTGGGGAGGGAAAGTTGACCATATATAGGGGGTGAGATAATATGAATGAATGGACTTTTTATTTATTTATTTTATTTCCACTTACATCCCGCCCTTCTCCGGAGACTCAGGGTGGCTTACAGTTTTAAGCACAACTCAATGTGCTTAGCAAATTCCTTCTTTGAATGTTCCAAGTGTGTGTGTGTGTGTATATGTGTATACACATACATACATACATACATACATACAGACACACACACATACACACGTACATAAATACACACACACACACGCCACTGGGAGGGGAGGGACGTCTTGGGTAGAAAGCCGCGGCCACAGCTTCATCCGCAAAGCAGCGCCAACTCCACTCTGGGTTTGTTTCCCCGCCGTCGCAAGGGGCAGCACCGGCCTTCTGCGAGGCCTACAAGCAAGGCGGAAGAGCTGCGCGGTCCCGCCCACCACCGTGGCAACTAGGTAAGGGTCCGGCCTTCTGGCCGCCGGGCTTTAATAGCTGGCGCTGAGATGGCCCATTCGAACGGGGTCTTGGAGCCGCGAGCCGAGACCGCCGAAGTGACCGCGGAGCAACCGGAAAGCTACCAGCTTCGCCAAGAGAACGAACTGCAGGTGCTGGAATCCATCTACGGGCGGGACTTTCAAGACCTGCGTCTTGGCCGGCCGTGGAAGGTAATACGAAAAGGCAAGCCGAGTTTCCTGTTTGTAGGTGTGCAGATGATGTCCAATGTTTGCAAATTGAGAATCCAAGCAGAAGCTCTTTTAGATGTAGATTTATTGATGTATGCATTAAATGGATTTAAAGGTGGCTAGAAGTTCCTTTTTCGAGACCGAACTTTTGCTTTTGTTTGCTTGACTCCCTCCAATCCTTGATTTCACCTGTCCTTTCCTAAGATTGGCTGCTTGAAATCATTTAATATTTAAAGGGTTATTAGCGATCTTCACCTTTCACATCCATATCCATAAAATAAGCAGGATGCATATTTTAAAAATGACTTATCCAGTGAAACAGCCATCCCATGAAGTAGTATGGAATTTGAGTCCTATGGCAGCTATGCCTCATTGTTGTGAATTTGTAACAGGGATCTATTAAACAGATAGCATTCATAGTTTGCTACAAACCCATCCAGCACTTGCATTGGCTATATGTCAATTAGATGGAAGTAAATTACAACAAGATGTGCTACCTAAAAAGTAACAGCATGGTGCAGTATGCTTCAGTAATTTCAAGTTATGCACGTATGTGTATGTATATACACTCAGATACATACATAAGTTAATTTTAATGGAGGCAACTTGATAGTTATTTGTAAGGTAACAATTACTAAAATGTAATTAATGCCAAACAGAAAGGTGCAGTTTTCTGTATCTCACTTAAGTCTTCAGTATAATTTTACAATTTTAATGGCCTGGTCTGGCAGTGATATTCTTATTGTTAGAAACCTCACTGAGATAAACTAATTAAAGTGCAATGTGTAATTTTTGAAAAAAATAAAATAAAATGGGATCACTGAGAATTCAGTTAGGATTCATTCACAACCAGAGAAAAAATGAATAAGCTATACTATAGAATTTCTCAATTAAATACTGTATTTCCATGGATTCCTTAAAATATATGTTCATCATATACACATCTGTTATTAATCATTAATAACAAGTCCTACTGTTGCAAGTACTAACAATTAAAAGACTGAACATGTACACCCAACCCACTACTTACTTTACCCTTTTGTATTCTTGGCTGAAATTCAGAGAGAAAACTCGTAGTTTTGTGGGTTAAACTCAAAATCCCATTTAACTCTTTAGCCCAGCCTACTTTAGTTTTAAGCAGATAAAACTAGACAACACCTTCCCCTGTGTAATCTATGTGAATCTCCCTGGAAAAAGTAGATGTTAATGAAATAAATATGTCATCTCCATGGATCAATTATTTAATGTAAAGGGATGAGAATATATTTTGTGTTCTGGCAATCACAGGTATAAAAATTATACAACCCCAGTTTTACTTTCTGAATTTAAAAAAAAATAGCATAAGAAATTGTGGGTAATATCCTAATACGTATTGCTTTAATAGTGTTGTGAAATATTTGGGAGAGGTTTTTTTTTTTTTTAACAAGTCAGCTGCCAATAATGGTATGACAATGTCCAGCTAATGATCTTCACCAAATAAATAATCCACCCCTTCTGCTTTCTTCTCTGGTATTAATCACTTGAGATTAATTAACTTTAGATTTTACATAGCCCAGGGCTAAACATAGAGAAATATAATGGGAGAGTAAGATTATCCCCAACAAGATGATTTTTTTCTAGTGTGCCTTATTTCATTTTTCCTCCTTCTTGAATTTAGTTTGAGACACATGAGTATCTAATGATTTCTTAATATGACTGTTTATCAAAATGAGCAGTTAGGATAAAAACTGCTCTATCCTAACTGCTGAAAGGGAACATATATTTCTTTTCCCAAGTGTTGCTGCTGTTTTGTGAATGTGTTATGAATGTTAAAAGAAAACCATCAACAACTTACTTTCAATAAGTAATTATGTTTTACTTAAACATAATTAGCAAGGTTATTACTTCCCCAAAGACTATGGTTTTCCCCAAGACATTTATATATGATACTTGATACAATCTTTCCTTATTAAAAGCTCTTTCACATATTTAGTTTGCAATTTCCCTTGAGAACAAATTCCACTTGCCAGAAAAATAAAAACTTTGAATCCATTCTTGTGGTCAGATAGAAAGTCTTTGAAGGTTTGTTGAGCACATTCAGAATTTTTTTTTTTATGTTGCAGATACAGGAATCTCCTGAAATCAATCTGGTCTTGAGACCTCAGGGATTAACTGGTGACCACGAAGTCTATGCCAAAGTTGACTTATGGGTCAAGTGTCCCCAAACCTATCCCGATATGTGAGTAAATAAAAAAAATCTATTTTATATTTTTTCTAAAATTAAAAAAAGAAAACATTTTTTTCTGAAAAATTCAGACATGACATAACAATGGATATGAATGAATGAAAGGATATTTAATTGAGGAAACATGCATTAGGATGGGAAGCAGGCTGGATTGGGGCAAATGTTCTGTTCCTTCACAGATAATTTGGAATACATTTCTTACTGCCCTTGCTCACGTAGACAAAGCCTCGATGGGCTTGAATCCAAAACATTTAGACAAACCAGATGCTTTCTACCTGAAAATTCCTTTCGTGTATCAATGTGTGTCAATGTGTATCAATACCAGTAGCTCAGAGTATCTTTTATCAAGTTAAGGTGGCATGTCATCTACAATCCAAATCAGAGAAGGTGTTTTCACTTCTATTATTCATAAACTGGTGACCTCCAGAATGGTATGATCCCATTTATATGCTTGAAACTTCTAATATTGATATGTATTACTTTTACTGGTACATTTCCAGATTTAATTAAAAATTGGGTCTGTTGGATTATCTTTCTTTCCACCTATAATATAATCTGGCACTGTTTCCCCTCACCTTGCAATCCTCAGTAGAGCCTCTGTGAAGCCACCTCCTTCTCCTTGACTGACCCACAGAACTGCCTGCCACTTTTTTGGGGAGGAAGGGGAATAAAGGGAGTCACAGACTGTGAGGAAAACTATACCCCCAGTCTCCATCCTGGTATGTCCCCAGGGGTCATCTCCCTTCCGGAAGGAACAAACTTCATACATTAACCACCTGTGCATCTCAGCCAGCCCTACTCACCAGCAGGCATCCAAATCATCCATCCCTCACTACCTACTGCCGTTAACAGATTTCAGATTCCGGCCTGATTCCAAAGCCATCAGTTGAAATGGGCAAGAGGACAGCGATACATTTCTCCTTATATCACACAACCTACAGGTTTCTAGAAAGTATACTTGAAAAGCACAGTCATGTGACTGCAGCTAACTGGCAACGCCGCAGCAGGTCCAACTTTGGGAATGCAACTGATGTAAAGGTCCTTCAAATTTCAGTTATAGGAGTTCAAGGTCCTGGATTCTGGATGCATTTTAAAAATTAGCCTATTTGAGATACTTTAATTCAAAAATTGCTGCCGTAGGATGCACCATTTCACCCAGTTGAAAGTTACAAATAGAAAAGCGAGAGTTTTTGTAGTATATGGGTAAATGCTCTAATGGCTTTCAGAACTCAACATTTATGAATCAATTTGCCGTAAGAACTTAAACATTTATATGACTCACCTGAGACTTCTGGCTTAAAAAACCTGTGAGGCAGCTTTTAAAATATTTACTGGTAAATCTCAGCAACTCTGCTTTCTTGGTGTTGCTTGATATTTTTAGGACTCAAGAAATGGCTGACTTTACAATGGTTCTTTAGAAACTATTTAATCTAGACTTCTTTGATTTAAAATTATTTTAAAATGTTTTATATTATTACTTAATAGCTGTTTAAATTAATTGGTTCTTTTGAAATGTGTAAATACACTTTTATCATCTTTTATTATTATTATGTTCTATTGTGTTTAGGTAAGGACCTTGCAATAAAAGGTGGTTGACTAGCCTTTTAAATAGATCAATAACATGTTTTCATGATTTATTGGAAATAATAGTACTGTGGTATAACTTGGGGAACTCCTTGTAAAACTCCTGTTCTAGTGATTTTTTTTTCTTCCCTCTAGTGTTCCAGAAATAGAACTTAAAAATGTGAAAGGCTTATCAAATGAAAATATAAACTTGTTAAAATTCAAACTAGAGGTATTAGCAAAAGAGCGTTGTGGAGAGGTAAGTGTGTAAATTTAACTCTAGATGTTGAGCGACATTGATATAATATTGGTGGTTTCAAATGAATATAGAAAATTGTGTGTGTGTGTGTGTGTATGCATATGTGTGTTTTGTGATATGACCATCAATTGTGAGCAAAATAGATTTTTTCCCAGTAATTTCTATTACCGGTAGGTGAAAAGTTTGTACCAGAAGCATTCATCATATATGTTGCAGATTATGCACTGGTGGTCTTTCGCACCATGTGTGCTAACAGCTTTATTTTTACTCCCTAAGCAATCTGATATCAGTTTTGCTTCTAAAAGCTACTTCTGTAATACTATGATCTTCAGACCTTTCCATTTCTTTCTGTAAATCATTACCAGATGTGCGTCTTCTTGCTAGATGCCCCTTTTAATGCTGTAGATTTTATTTTTGTCTACTGATTTATTTATTGCACTTCTGTACTGCTGTAATCATAATAAAAACTCACTGGTAATCAATGAAAATACAAAGAACCATACCATTGCAATACTATGATGATAAAAACAAAACAGTAATGAAATGAAGATCCATAAAATTAAATAAAGATAAAAATAGACAAGCACGGGTATCAAACCCATTGTAGTAAAAGCAGCTCTACAGTTGAAAAAGCTCTAAATAAAAGTTCTGTTTTAACAGCCTCAGGGAATGAAGTCAGTATAGGGACCAACCTATGGAAGGAGGTGTTTTATAATTATTAATTAACTTATATATTATCTTTTTATATATCCTTGTGTTATTTTTTATCATGCTTGATTAGAGGGTTTAAAAATATTTTTGATTACTTCGTGAGTTTTCATTATTTAGCAGGGATAGCTATATGAATGTTTATTATAAAATTCTTGCAGAATATGGCTAAGCACATTGGTTTGTGCTTAATAAATTGTAAGCTGCCCTGAGTCTTCGGAGAAGGGCAGGATATAAGTTGGATAAAAAAAAAAAAACATTAACAGGGTCTCATTGGAGTTGGCAGTACACCATTAATGCTGAGAGAGAGAGCAATATCTAGTTACCTTTAGTAAGCTTGGTGAGATAGATTGAATGGGCACATGCACAGGCACACACACAGGCACACACACACCACAGAAGCTGTAGGTTACACGGAAAGTTGAAAAAAAGAACAACCCAGAAGAAGCAGTGGTGCATCACATAAATGTTTCCCAAAATACAAAAATATACCTGCGAAGTCACCAGAAATTAGGCTTGTCTTAAAACATCCCGTTGGTGATGATGGCAAGCCTTCTCTTTTAAGGATAAATAACTCTTTAGAATTAAGGATTTCTGAATGGACTGCCTCTTAGCACTATGTGCTGTAGTTACCTGCCCCTCTTTATCAAAGGAGAATATGACTTTTACTCTCTTAGTGACTTAAGACCTAAGAGGCCTGTAAGGGGCGTGCATAAGAGCACCAGCGTGCCTACCGTCCCTGTCCTAATATTCCTTTTTACTCTTACTCTTTTTCATGTATTCTAATTATGTTTATATTTTTACTTGTTATCTTATATACGCTTGACAAAATAAATAAATAAAAATAAAAATAATTGCAAGCCAAGTCATGTCATCACTGTCATGAATGCTTGCTTTTCAGTGTTACTTATGTTAGTCTGTAATTTAATACTTCTTTTATTTGCATTTTTTTTTTATCTTGTTTTTATGCGTTGCAACACACGATAAGATAATTATTTGCTATCCTCCTTCAGCTAGTGAGAATGCATAGGTACAAATGGATTCTAGAATCTTGCTACAGAATGTGGAGGAAACTTTTCTAATTATCTGAATAGTTCCTGTTTTCCCAAACTAGAAAATCCTGTTCTATTGTTTGATGGAGCTACATATTATATATTACTTTCCAGTAACAGTGTGCCCAATAAAATTGAGCAGAAATGTGTGTGTTTATGTGATCAAAGACCTTAAAACATATGAAGAACAATTGCAGGATTTGAGTTTGGCTAGTCTAGAGAAAAGAACAAATAGAGGTGACATGATAGCAGTATTCCAATATTTGACAGGCTGCCACA
The DNA here is from genome assembly GCA_032468115.1 of Grayia smithii. Taxonomy (NCBI): domain Eukaryota; kingdom Metazoa; phylum Chordata; class Lepidosauria; order Squamata; family Grayiidae; genus Grayia; species Grayia smithii. The sequence goes on from JANHFM010003139.1 coordinate 7,499, forward strand.
AAGAAGAGGGTTCAAATTATTCTCCAGAGCACCAGAGGGAAGGACAAGAAACAATGGATAGAAACTAATCAAGGAGAGAAGCAAACTGGAATTAAGGAGAAACTTCCTAACAGTGAGAACAATTAACCAGTGTAATAGCTTGCTTCAGAAGTCGTGGGCGCTTCATCACTGGAGGTTTTTAATAAGAGATTGGACAGCCACTTGTCTGAAATTCTATAGGAACCTCTTGCTTGAGCAGGGGGCTGGACTAGAAGACCTCCAATGTCCCTTCCAGCTCTATTCTTCCTTTGAGTCAGTGTTGATTCCTGGACATAGTCCCTTCAAAATCTTGGCAATATTTTGGAAGTCCTTTGTCATTGCTTCCTCAGTAGGGTTGAAAGAGAGAATGACTGATCCAAGGTCATCCTGCTGGCTTTATGGCTAAGGTCAAACTCACTCGGTGCCATAGCCACTGTAATAACTTGGCTCTAGAACAGAAATTCACATGAATAAATGAAATGATTAATCTCCCCCCCCCCTTTTTTTTGCAGCCAATTAAATATAACAAAGTTCCATTGTCAATTTCCAAAGTTTCAAATGCAATTTAGGCTTGAGAAGAATGAAGGCTACATAGCTACAGTAATTATGACTATTATATTTTTCTGCCAAAAGAAACAAAAGCATTAATTTTGAACTTGGAACATTTTGATTATCTATTCAAAGCAGAAATGATACATTTAGAAGGATATTAATATGCAATCATATTTCATCAAGGTGAACTGGATAGGTAAATTAATGGGACAGATCAATAAAAAAAATCTTTTTTTTCTGTTAGGATTATTGTTAAGTGTAAGTGTTAAAAATGATTAATATCCCCTTTAAATATCTGTATAGACAGTATAATATTAATGGTGACCACATGCAATTCTTAAGGTTATAATGTCAAATGCAAATTGCTAATGACTTTTTAATACGTGCACCATATTTTTTGCATTATAAGACACACTTCTCCCCCCCGCCCCCCCAAAAAAGATGGGTGGAAATGTCTGCGTCTTATAGAGCGAATATTGCAGCAGGGGAGAGGGGGTTGGTGTGGCGGTATTCGCCGCTTGCAGTGGGGAACGCTGGAGCCTTTGCTGCTGAGCAGCTGATTTGCCTCCTGGAATACCACTGATCAGCTGTTCTAGGAAGTGGCACCCATTCTCTTCTGCCAATTGCCACTGCTGCCAATCACCGCCACCCATTCACCACCGCCTGATCGCCATTGGCCATTCACCGCCACCAATTGGGGGTGGTGAACAGCTAGCGGTGATCAGCCAGTGGCAAACGGGTGGCAGCAATCAGCCTAGGCCCAAGTAGTTATTACCAGACACAATCAGTCCTAAACAAACATATTTTATTAGAACAGCTGAGAATTACTTCGTTCTCAGCTTAGTCCAAAAAGTTCAAAACAAATTCTTCATAAACAGTCCTTCGGCCTTATCACCAACCTTTGTCTACGTTGGCACCCTGCCAAAGGCTTTTCTTGGCAGTAGTTCAGAAGCAACAGATGCTGACAAGAAACAAATGGAACAAGACAAGAAACAAATGTAGCAATATTATTTTCTTACAAAGAGCCCAAGAGCCGTTGCTGCTCTTTAAAGCCTTATGAGAGGGGCCAATCATCTCTTGGCCTTACTCCTTAGTTGTCCTTTTTGCTTTAGCTGCTCTTGCCTTCTGCCAGCTCTTTGCATGTGTGCACTAGGAATAGGCTCCTCCTGTTCCTCTGCCTCTCTGCTGTCCGACTCTGGAGGCTCCAGAGTCCGCACATCACTCCCAGATAGCGCTGGCCTCGGCCCCATCTTTGCCTCTGACACAGAACTCTCATCCGGGCCTTTCTCAGCCTCCCGGACTGGCCCCTGTTTTTCCTCAGCCTCCTCACTGTCCAACTCTGCTGCCAGCTCTGCAGGCTGCTGGTGGACCACAACAAGCAGCAGCGGCAAATGGGCAGCGGCGGCAGCAAACGGGCGGCAGTAGCGATAGGCAGCAGTGGTGATAATCCCTGCTGTTAGAACAGCTGATTGGTGGTGTTCTGGGAGGTGATCCAACCACCTGCTCAGCTGCTCAGCAATGAAGACTCAGGAATTCCCTGGTGGAGGCAGCAGAAACAGAGGAGGCAGGTTGTTTGCTGTTTGCTGCAAGGAAGCTAGCCAGATGAATACTGGATGGATGCTGGGAGGCAGAGGCAGATTTTTTTTCTTGTTTTCCTCCTCTAAAATTAATGTTTGTCTTATAGTGCAGAGCATCTTATGGTGTGAAAAACATGGTATATAGTTTCATTCTGAATCACTGTTAAGAAATTATTTTGATTCTACTTTAACTAGTAGGATTTAGAACTATAATACTTTTAAAGAAAATTTGTTATGCCTTATCAAGGTATGCATTCAATAGAAATGCTTGCAATACTTATTGTTGAGATGGGAGAGGATCTCCTGAAGTCAAGTTTAGTTGAGTCTTGTGCTGGTTTAGTTATTCAGCTTTAAAAAAAAGTCAAAATCAGTTGTGTTTCATTGAAGGATGTGCTGCTGTATATATAAGTGCAGCTAGTGCAAGCATTTAAATAGTTGCATCTTTGGAATGGAATAGAATGGAATGGAATGGAATAGTTGGAAGGGACATTGAAGATCTTCTAGTCCAACCCTCTGCTCAGGCAGGAAACCCTACACCACTTCAGACAAATGATTGTTCAATCTCTTCTTAAAATCTTCCAGTTTACAACTTCTGGAGGCAAGTTGTTCCATTAATTAATTGTTACAACTTTCCTTCCTAGGTGATGATATTTGAGCTGGCAGAATACATACAGTCATTTCTCAATGATTACAATAAACCCCCTTCAAAATCTTTCCATGAAGAAATGCTAAAGAATCAACAAAAGGAACAAGAAAGACTAGCCAAGGAAGAACAACAACGAATTCAAGATCTGAAGAAAAAAGAAGAACAGATGGTGAGAACATTGTAGTATTTCTATCTTCCCCATCTTATTCATTTCATTTCTGTTCGACTGAGCAGAAAAAAAGCCCATGCCTATAATCTGAATTATTCATTTATTTGAGTATTTTATTATTAATATATTTATACAGTGGTGGGATTCAAATTTTTTTACTACCGGTTCTGTGAGCGTGGCTTGGTGGGCATGGCAGGGGAATGGGATACTGCAAAATCTCCATTCCCTCCCCACTCCAGGGGAAGGTTACTGCAAAATCCTCATTTCCTCCTCATCAGCTGGGACTCTAGAGGCAGAGAATAGATGGGGGTGGGGTCAGTCCCGTACTACTCAAAATTTCCGCTACCGGTTCTCCAGAACTGGTTAGAACCTGCTGAATACCACCTCTGATTTTATACTACTCTTCCAAACAGTGAAGAACTGTACCTATCAATAAATCAGTCAGTCTTTCCAATAGAAGAGAATATTGTAGCTTGGAGTTGAACTATGGAGTCCTTGGTGCTCTCTGAGCTTGGTTGTTTGCTTGCAGATGTTTTATTATCCAACTAGGTAACATCATTAATGTTAGTGAATATGGAGTTTGCTTCCTGTTTATATAGTAAAGCAAAGCCCTGCCAATGTTGAATGAGGGTGTGATTTCCTCCTTGGTAATTCCTTGATTACTGTATTGTTTTCTGCTTGATTGTTTATCTGTTGTTAATCTTCCAAACTCCTGCTTAGTAAAATAAGATACTGTTCTATGGCATATCAATGGATGTATTTCAGCAACGTGAAATTCTTGATGAAATTCAGAGAAGGGAGGAAGAAAAAAGAGAAGAAAGAAAAAGGAAGGAAATAGCAAAACAGGTATTATAAAAATATTTTCTGTATTGCCAAAGAATAGGAAATATGTATATCAACCATTTTTTTTCTTTAGCAGAATTCTTTATGAATTGCTACAAAACACCTTGATCCAGATTTGGAGACTGCAGGCCCTAAACAACATCGGTATATTCTTTAGAAAGATTGGAGGCAGACCTTTCATTTGCTTTACGCCTGGCCAAGGTTTTTGTGAAGCAGTTCAGTCTCCCCAATTGAAAACATCTCCCAGAGAAGTTTAAGATCGGAATTTCTCTCGTGATGGGCTTAGGAATGTTGGCTGTGGAATTCTGAGTATTGAAGTCCAAACATCTTAGTTGCCAAGTTTGAAAAACACTGATCTAAATTCTCTGTGGACTTGGGAGCCACATACTTATTTGCTGTTCATCTCTCTCTTTAAGACAGTGCAGGGATAAGCAGAGGGGAATAAAAGGGATTGAGGATAGCAAGAGGAGGTTGGTGTGGTATATTCTTGCCATAGGTTTATATGTACCAAACATAGAATGGTGGGTTTTACCAGTGCAAACTCCTCCCCTTTCCTAATGCTACAAATATGTTTGACCTAGATTACCCAGATGCTTACATTTGCACTTAGACTCAATAGAGATTTTATATGTAAAAGCAGCATAGAATAAATGTCTCTGCCTGTTGCCTCAGGTTGCAAACTTACATTGTCAACACTGACTTCTTGAATAACAAGGAAAATAATATATTCAGTTAAGAAAGCACATCATTCTTTAACGCCTTTCCCCCAAAGGGAGCTGCAGTCAGGAGCCCATCTACAGTAGTCCTTGACTTATTGTTTTACGACCTTTCAAAGTTATAACAGCCACGGAAGAGGTGATTTATGGCCTGTGAAGCTCTCTCAGCCATCATAAATCATTGCACTACCGCTCTCCTCGAACACATGGCTGTATGTTGGATAGGTCAGCTTTACAACTGGTCAAGCTTTACAACCTGTGGTCACGTGAATGCAATTTGCATTTTAATTTGTTCGTTTCTGGGAAAAAATACCCATTCAAATGAAAGGGCTTAATGACTATGGCATTCACTTAATAACCACTGCAAAAAAGAATTATTTACCCAAAATTACTTCCTCTCGTGTGAGTGCCTCATTTTATGACCATAATGATGACCATAATGATTTACAATCAAATTTCTGATCCCAATTCTGGCTACAAGTCAGTTACTTTAAAAGATTTTAAAAGTACTTACTTAAAAGATTTTCGTGTACTAATGGGATTCACTTTCATGCTATCTTTCCAGGAACGCTTGAGTAACACTACTTTGATAAAGCAGGATCCTTCTATTGTTCAAGATACTACAGGGAGCAAAACAACTGTCAGCATAACAACTGGTGCAACAGACCATGTAGGGAATAATAGATATTGTGCAAATTCCGGAGGACGTTCAAAGTATGTATTTATCACAATGGGTTAGGATATTTTAAGAGAATTAATTGCTTTCCCTCATGAAATGTCTTGGGTTTTGTAGATGCTCATGTCATTTTGAATGGTATACAAGTGTGTGAAAATTAACAAAAGAACAAAAATAATAAATACTGCATGCATTACAATTACAAAAATAATATTTGTAAGGCTGGATGAATACTTGTTTTCCATCTGTCTTTGATTATTCTAGTGCCAGGAAACTTAGACATTTTAGAAATTTGCTTATACCATTATATATGTTTAATTTTCCTCTTACTGTAGATAAGTTAGATAAATATAGTAAACTATCTTTAACCCTATAGTGGACTTAGGATGCAATAAGTAAAACCTAATTTCAGACAGTATCATCAAATAATAGACTTGCCCATTATTCATATTTAATGCAAGTATGTAACCCGCTTCTAATTTATGCAAAAGCTATATAAATTCTTAACTGTTCATTAAATATAGTTATCATAGTTAAATTCAGAGTTCATAGCCATTCAGTTATAATTAATTCCTCTTCACAGGAAGTCCATGAAGCTGAAGGTGTACTACATACATACATACATACATACATACATACATACATACATACATAAATAAATAATTCTTCCTTGGTTATCCTTTTCTTTGAAAATAATATACATTTTCTAAAGAACAAGAAAGTAATATACATTTTTTAAAGAACAAGATAATGACTCGCTTTCTGCTGTTGCAAACGAACAGTTCTCTTCTGTTTTATAATAGCTTAATTGAAATTAGAAATGAACCAAGTTCTGTGGAAATACATTAATTTGCCATTAGTACCACACACTTAAACTAGTATTTCAGCCATCTTCTCAGTGAATTGAGTGGCTGTTTTATATATATATATATATATATATATATACACACACACACACACACACACACACACACACACACACAGACTGGGGGTCGGGGGAGGGGAGATATCTATGCGTGTGTGTGTGTGTGTGTTTCTCAAAGAAAATATTTATGTTGGCTGTATAGGAGAGAGCGTCAGTACTCTAGCTGCAGCAATGAAGAATCTACAGGGACATGTGAAATTTTGAACTTTCATAACAGTGCAAATGGTCAGCTTAAAGTACACAAAGGAAAATGTATGGGTAAGTTGAATATCAATATATTAGAAATGCAAATAGATATCGTTTCATTCAATTGTCCATTTCTTTCAAGGTAAAAACATATGTACCTATATATATTTTGTGAAAGAGGAAAGCTAACCCCCCTTTTTGTGATCCAGTGTTTATTTGACAGTTCAAAGGATCCAGTCTATTCATTTTTTATCTTTAAGCATTGTTAAATGTTACCAGCCAAATATTACATTTTTTTTCCAGTTCGGACATTGTGCTTTTACCATTGTTTGCATCAAATTAGGCCAAAAAGGCTATGATTTTTCCACCAAATGGAATCGCCGCTGGGTATGGAATATCTGTGATATCATATGCCTATGCAAGTAAAACCCCAGGGTGTGGCTAAAGCTTCTGCTGGTCATTCTGCTGAAGCAGCAAACCACTTTGGAAGTTGAATAATGATATGATGGCTTTTATGGTAATAATAATTGTGAGAATGATTGTCTATCATGAATGTGTGGTCTACTTGGGCAATTGTGAATATCAATATCTTTTTTATTATTTCTCCTTCCATATGAGAGATGATCAAAATGCCGCAGTTTAAGTTCACCAAAAATATTGACAGTTTTTTTTATTAATTTTGAATGCAACCCTCCCTCACCCTGGTGTATCTAAAACAATGGCAACAAAAGGAGAGAGACATATCAAATGCAACTAATGTCTAATTTAGTATGAACTTTGAATCTATAGAATATCTGCATTAATACCTGATATCTTTATCTACCTTTATCTAAAGGCAAAGATGAAGAACTTGGTAAATCAATCTACAATGCTTTAGATATTTGTTCTGGCAACTTCGTCCAAGTGCATGAATGGTTACTCCAGTGGCAAAAGAAAATGGGAAAATTTCTCACAATTCAAGAAAAGGAAAAGGTTGAAAAGTGTAAAAAACAGGTAATCATTATTTTGTGTATTTTATTTAGTCTTGTGGCTCCTTTGATTATTGCTACTTGAAAATTTTAACATCTGGCACCTGAGATGTGCTGTATAACAAAGAACTGAATATCAGTGATGAATGTGAAACTTCCTTTCTTCAATGAATGAAGAAAGATAATTTTTCTTCAATCTGTGGTCCTATAGATGGCATGATTCTGTGAGAATTCAGAGCACAAGTGAAAGACATTGGATTGAGCAGTGTTAACATAAATTTCCAATACGAATCTGTAGGCATGTTATTTTAATCATTAGGATTTTGAATGCTATGAAAATTATTCAGAAGCAGTGTTTTGTACTCATGCAAATGTGTGTACATGCTATTTCTCTACTATTCATTAAGAGTACTCTGTTTGTCTTCTGGCTACCAGGTCAGTATGCTTCAAGAAATCAACTCATTAATTCAAACTCTTTCAAAGATGCGTGCTTGTTTCCTCTGAATAGTTTTGGTAGCTTGCACAGCCCTAAAGGTCATTCCCACAATCCTTTCCTTCCATGATTCAGGTCTTAATGAAACGTTCTGTGCAAAAACAGAAAAAAAGGGGTTGGACACATGATTAAAAGCTTACAAATGTCTTTCATCTAGTTTCTTCAGTTGACCAGGGTTCAGTGCTTTGTACGGAAAATATCTTGAGTGAGCATATTCCTTCCATAATTCAATACTAATTGAAATGTTTGTTTCCTTTCAACAGATACAGGGAGCAGAAACAGAATTCAGTTCTCTAATGAAATTAAACCATCCTAACATAGTGCGTTACCTATCTATGACCTATAAAGAGCACAGTGACTCAATTGCAGTACACATATTGGTGGAACACATCAATGGATCTAACTTTTCTGTGTACTTGGACAGAGGCATCCCGCTTCCCATCGATCAGTTGCGCCATTACACAACTCAGCTTTTGTCAGCTCTTGACTATTTACATAGTAATTCAGTGGTTCACAAAGTTTTGAATGCATCCAGCATTCTGGTAGATACTGAAGGAAACATCAAGATGACTGACTACAGTATTTCCAAACGGTTAGCAGAAATCTGTAAGGAGGATGTTTTTGAGCAAACCAGAGTCCGATTTAGTGAGGATGCCTTACCCAACAAACTAGGGAAAAAAGGAGACATATGGAGATTGGGTTTGATGTTGCTTGCTCTCAGCCAAGGATGGCTAATCAAGGAATATCCAATCATAATTCCAAGTGATTTGCCTGATGATTTTCAAGACTTTTTGAAAAAGTATGTAAATAACCCATAACGTTTAACCATTATTGAACATAATAATGCATAATTATAATTTAGGATACAGGTGGAAATCTTAACCATTTAAATAATTTAATAATAATTACTTTTTGTGATTTTAAAATGATTCAAGGATTACAAACCAAGGTAATTATTTAGGTGTGCAAGTGGAATTTATGCATACAGGAATATGTTGGTTTTTTTTTAAGTTTTCCCTTATTAGCTGAAGACAATAAAAAGCATGCATTACTCTAAAATCAAATGTTGGTGAATAATTAATAATAATAATATAATTACACCTTATATAGATTTTATAATGCTGTGTTAACTAACTTGGGATGGGAGGGTTGTTGTTAGTTCTACACTTAAATTTTTTCCTCTGGATTTTTTTCTGTTGTAATTGTGAAAAATGGTCATAAGTGCTATTACAACTTTATAAATGGTCACTAATGAACTGTTGTAAGTCGAGGACCATCTATACTTAAGGTTTGCAAAAATGTCAACGATTTATGTAGTTACAACCTAAATATCAACTTTAACCCTCTATTTGTCTGGATCACTTTCAGGTGTGTTTGCTTGGAAGATAAAGAAAGATGGAGTCCTCAGCAGCTACTACAGCATAGTTTTATAAATCCACCACAAGTAAAAGCACCCATATTGGAAGAAAGTCCAGATGGTAAATATTTCAATGTTTCTAATGTGCTAATCCAGTGGTCGGCAAACCGTGGCTCATGAGCCACATGTGGCTCTTTGGCCCTGTGAGTGTGGCTCTTCCATAAAATACCACGCGCACGTACAGTGCGATTGAAACTTCATGGCCCATGTGCAGAAGTTGGCCTGGGCGAGTCTATTTTGAAGAAGTGGCTCTCCTTGGGCATGGGGGAGCGGAAGACCCAAAACCCCCTCCAGGGCCTGCAGCAAAAGCCCGTCCCTCTCGCTCTCTTTTGGGGTGGAAAGCAAACCCGGAAGTAGCCCCCCGCCGTTTCCCGCAAGTCAGGCAGCAAGAGTAGAGGGGGGCTCAATTGAGCTCAATTCAGCCCTCGCCAAAGACGCCCACCTTATCAGCCAGTCTCCCTCACTGTGTGTGTGTGTATGTGTGTGTGTGTGTGTGTATCTCTGTCTGTGAGTGTGTGAGTGTGTGAGTGTGTGTCTCGCTCCCTGTCTCTTCTCACTCTCGGAGAGTCCTGCAGCCCTGCATGCTCTTTTGGGGGCTTTTTGCCAGCTGGGTTTTTTTCTTTCTTTTGGAAAGTCAGGCTGGCAGAGCAATGAGTGCTACCTGAGGCGAAGGCTTCCCTCCTCCTCCCCCTCCTCCTCTCGTGTCCCCCTGACCAGCTGTGGGGGCTGGGAGGGTGTGCACAAGAGGAGGAGGAGGGGGAGGGGAGACTCCGATGCAGGTTGCCCTCATTGCTCCTCCATCCCAGTTTTCCAAAAGGAAGAAAAATAAAATAGCTGGTGAAAAGTCCCAAAGAGAGCACGCAGGCCTGCAGGACTCTCCGAGAGTG
>JANHFM010003139.1:51233-75091 GCA_032468115.1 Grayia smithii
GGGCAGCCCCATGTAGAGGGAATTGCAGTAATCTAGGCGTGAGATGACCAGTGCTTGAGTGACTGTGCGGATGGCATCGGGATCTAGGAACGGGCGCAACTGTCGCACCAAGCGAACCTGGGCGATGGCCCCCCTGGTCACGGCTGTCACTTGATCTTCTAAAGACAGCCGTGAATCCAGGAGGACTCCCAAGTTGGGAGTCCAATTTATCCAATTGATGGATAAATGCACTTTAAAACTAGCAGATGATGAAGGAGAAAGATACCCAAAGTTCCTTTATTACCTGGCATACCAGCATTCACAAAATGACTAAAGATTAGATATTATACAGGGGGAGCATTCTACTTTTAGTAGTTTTTCTTCCCACACAGTACAAGGAGAGAAAAATGAAATAAACCACCACTCTGTACATAGAAGTATGTCTCTTCCCCTTTGGCTCAGACATCCCTGTTCAAGTCACTCTTTGCTGGCCCAACCAACCAAATATCTGAAATGTATCTGAAAATATAATGAAGCATACTTTCACAGCCTCAAGCTTCCACAGCCAGCACCAATCCAATAGCAATGAGCTTCTAGCTAATAGGATATCACCACTGGATATTTGGGGGAAAAAAAGTCCAAAGAACCTGGTTCAATTTTATGTGTGTTTTAAAATGGAAAGATGGCGCAATGGCTCAGGGGTTAAAGACACTGAGTTTGTTAGCTGGAAAGGTTCAAGACTGAGTGCCACATGACAGGATGCTCCCCTGTTACTTGCCCCACCTAGCAATTTGAAAGCTTGCAAATGCAAACAGATAAATATGACCAATTTGGTATGAAGATAGCAGCATTCTGTGTTCCTCATTGTATAGTCATGCTGGCTACATAACCATGGAAATATTATCATACAGCACTGGGTCACTCCACTAAGAAATGGAGATGAACACCACCCTGTAGAGTCGAACATGACTGGACAGGGAAAAACCTTTACCTTTACCTTTTTAAAAATGGATACAGAAGGATTCAAAAGACTGGTTATCTGGATGTGCCCTTAGTTTTCAGGGTTCTTACTGAAAGAGCTACAATTGAAGTTGAGCTCTCATCCCATTTAAAAAGTTAAATAAGGTTTCTCAGCAGATTTTTGTATCCTTCTTTCATTGAAATTTTGAAAATTGAAGTGAGCGTGATAGAGACACTGTCAAGGCAGAGTTAAAGTTCCTTCCCTTCTGCCACAATCTTAATCCAAGAATTTCTCCCACTCTATTTGGCAGTCATTTTAAAATTTCAGTCAAACCACATTTCATTTTGCACTCGTATAAATACCGACTGCATAAAAGTAGCACTGCCAACATGTACTTCAAAAATAAAATTCAAAACAGGCCATTGGGAGATTAGCATACAAGCATTCTGGTGAATGTTTATAATTTTGCTTCTGATAATATGTTTCCTGTCTGGCATTAACAACTGTCCTACTTTACTATTCAGGCATTGATCCTTGTTAACAACAAAATCAGCAAAATCAGTCCTGGAGCTTTTTCTCCACTCAAGAAACTGGAGAGACTTTATCTTTCCAAAAACAACTTGAAGGAACTTCCAGAAAACATGCCAAAAAGTTTGCAGGAACTGCGTGCACATGAAAATGATATTGTCAAATTAAAGAAATCTGCCTTCAGTGGACTGAATAATATGATTGTCATAGGTATGCAACACTACTTATAAATAAAAATTTATAAGAGAAACTTATTAGTAGGTAAAAAGGAAAATAATGTTGATGAAATTTGATGAAATCTAAACTTCATTAGAGCTTCTTCATTGGAATATTAATGTAAATTTCCAAAGATAATAAAGTAATTATGTCACAATTAATAGTTCAGTATAAAAAAAATGAGAAACTTTTTTTCTCATATATGAGATGTGTAGTATGGTTCATTCTGAGGTTATTAAATTGATGGTTATTTGCATTATGCATTGAATTCTATTACCAAGAGACATTTTGGGGTGCATTGGGATATAAATGTCAAGAATAAGCAACTAAACATTTTTAAAGAATGTTCATGTGTACAACATTTATCCAATCTCAATCTATCTTGGAAGAATTTTCATTCTGTTTAATTTTTCTGCGTTTGAAGCAACACTTTTGTTCTCCTGAGACATTTACCATACATACGTTCCTTGATGAAGCTTGCTATCATGCACTCAGGAGCAGAGTTCTCCTCAGCTTCCAGTGATCACATTTGGATGCTACAGGCATACCCTTCTCTCCCAATCACTGGCTCCTACTCTTCATGTCCAGTTTGGCTTGAGATGGACAGGAAATTGGCACCTTCTGCAGAGACACATGTACACATAATGCCTAAGCAGCACTCTGCAAACTATCATTTAGGCATTCTTTATATATAAACACCTATATATTAAACTTTAAAAACATTAAAGTTTTTTTTTTCAAATACATGATTTGTCATGTTTTGAAAGACCACACACCTGTGTTTAAATAAATAGGAAAAACCTTTTCTATACGAAAGAATGATATGGGTTTGCTGTATGTTCCAAATAGATTTATCCCAAATGTAACCATTACATATTTTAAGTGTTTCTACAAATTTTATTTCTTCACTGTGACAGATCACAGTGTTAGCAGAAGCACTTCCCCACATGCACTCAACTTCTCTATACCGCACATTAAGGAAAGCAATTTGGGACAGTTTTTCTCACTGGCTAATGATGGTTGGAAAAGAAATGAAGGTAGAGAAGGTAGAGGAATCAATCAATCACAACATTAAGTTATCTGCCAATTGAAGAAACTGAGGAACTGCAACTGCAAGGAAATGATATTTTATTTTGCTAGTAACATTTAAATTTTTAAGGTGATAGATAAGAAAAAAATTAAAAGAAGTGTTTCAGAAAATAATATTATTTATTTCCTTGTTTAATGTTTTTGTTTACCACTTTCTATTATTACAAAGATTGAAGCCTTTACAAATGTAGAAAAATAACATATTCAATTTAAAAAGAGAGATGAATAAAAGCCACAAAAATGGTTGGCATAATATTCATAGAAGGAAGGCCGGGATGAAGGACTGCATTTAACAGCGGCCTAATGATAAAAAAAAAAAAACACAAAACATTAGTGCCTTAGATATATTCTAAGCATTTGGAGTGACCACAAAATGCAATTTTCAGTCTTAGCAATCTACCTGGCTGGTAGCAGGAGGAGGCATCTGTCAGTTCTCCTGGTTCCAAATTACTTAGGGCCATAAATATTAAAATCAGCAGCCTGATCTGGCTTGGTAGCTAATTGATAGATACTCCATATATTACATCAAATAAAACTATTTCACTTTTTAGGCTTGACAATCAGCTTCTATTTATTTTAACTTAATAACATTTCATATATCTAAAAATCAAAGAATATTGTCAGGTAAAGGAAATTCTGATAGGACAGGACAGGACAGACTGAATCCTATTGCCTTTTATCCATTTCCTTCAAAATCAAGAATAATTTTATAGAGATGCAACAATTAACTGCATTGGTTTTCCTTATATATATAGCAAAATTAACTTGGTAAGTTATAATTAATATATTATATAACTTGTTGATGGTGATTCTATAACTAGTATACTGTTTGTTTTTTATTTTTTGCTAATGTATTTTAGAATTGGGCACCAATCCATTAAAAAGTTCAGGGATTGAAAATGGAGCCTTTCTAGGGATGAAGAAGCTCTCCTACATCCGTATTTCAGACACAAATATAACTTCTATTCCTAAAGGTAAAATCACTGTTTTTAGAGGTTATGTGGAACATCAGCATTCAAGTACCCTGTTGTTTATATTTCATTTAAAAAAAATATAAAATCAGTTAAATATAAGGAATACATCATATGAGAAAATGTTCTGAAATTAGAATAAAATGCATTTTAATCTTAGTAATACCTTAAATTGGTATTTGGATATTTTTAATTCTCAATTTAAGGGAAATGGCTACTAATGTAAAGGACATATATGTTCAACTTTTTACTTTGCTAATGTTTTGAGTTTATTATCTTTGTACAACTTTTGTCTGTCCCCCTATAAAGAAATGGTTGCCATTTACCACTATGGTATCAGGTAAAGGAATACATAAATGCAAAGAATGCCTATTAAATAGAGTACCTCAACTGACAGACTGGAATTCCATAGAAGAGATGTATGCAATAAGAACATAGCTTCTTTACAACTTTTCAGAATACGTATTTCAGTATACACATTTCTAGTCTATGTGTATTTGTTATGAGTTATGTATTTGTTATAAGTTGCAGGTCCAATTCCAAATGGAAAAAAGGAAAAGAAAGTGGCTAAATTAGTTTCAAGTCTTTCTTACAGAATTATTTATTAAATGGATTTGTTACTGTAAGAGTCAAAATGTATAGCCTGTCTTTCAGCTTATTGGGAGAGGAATGATATCCCATTTCAGTCTCTCTACTTCAGCAATTCTTGCTAACAAATCTCAAGAAGCAGGACTGCACCAGTTCAGTATACTGTATCAGTATATTACATAACCCACATACACACTCAGATATAGGAAACTAATTTGAATGTTTGTGGTAGAGTTGGAACAATATAAATAATTATGAGCTAGTTGGAAGCAAAGTACACCTTCAGCACATAAATCTCACAGTCTATATTGACAATATTTAATGTTCAGGGTTTATCAAGATGATTTGTACTTCTGCAGCTCCATATGTTGATTCCTCACTTGGTATATAAGACCTGACACAGCAAACTAATTAAGCATTCTAGCAAATTAAACATCCTAAGATTGATGCAATACTTTCCAAAATTCACCTTCTTAAACAAAACAAAGCATGGAAGAATCCTTTCACATCTGAACAAGAATGTATGTTAATTGCATTATGAAGAGTTAATCAAAAATTACTCATACTTCTGACTATAATTTTTCAAGATGTTTTAAATGGAAAAGGTCATTGAATTTCAATAGGTCTTTCTTGTTGCATGACTGTATTATCATAAGAACTGGCAAATAAGTAAGAGTAATTTGTATATAAGAAATCCAGTGTGATTCAGTGCCAACAGTAAAAAAATGCTGTTAATTAAACTGCAAAACTGTTTTTCATCAGCGTCACATGATGCATAAATTTAAAAAACAATGTTCCTAGGAATTGTGCAGTTATATGCAACATAAACACATTTTTTAAAAATTTTAGGTCTTCCTGTATCTCTGACAGAACTTCATCTTGATGGCAACAAAATCAGCAAAATTGATGCAGATAGTTTAAGTGACCTTCCCAATTTGGCTAAGTATGCTTTATATATATATATATATATATATATTAATATATTAATGCAGATCTCACTTTGAACAGTGAGATCTTTCAGTTTTGATCATGCCTAAGAAAATCAGAAATATAGAAGAATATCAATATTAAACCTACTATAGAAAACAGAAATTTTAAAATACTAATTTTAACTAGTTATATTAACTAGTTTTTCTAATCTTGAATAGTTATCCTTCATTATTTTAATATCTTTATCAAGCTAGGTTAAAATTCAATAACCAAATACTTTAAAAACTGGGGTGACTTAGAAAAAAAATAAGGGGTAAAATTTCAGATGATTAGAACTATATGCTTGAATATGTAAAAATAAAATGGCCCAAAAATATGGGGTCTTAAGTGATGCTATGGAGGTTTCTGTAAGGTTTTAAGAACTTGTTTTATCTATTAAAATTTCCATCCAACGGCAGTCAAAATATTATGTCTATGCCTACTCTGGGGTCAAACACAACTGAGGATCTGAAGGGATCACATGCAGGCCACATATATTCTACCCTGCTGTAAAACTTTAGTTTTTAAAAATATCTGGGGCCTTCATAAATCTTTAAACTCTATATAGGGCATCTGGTTTCTGTGGAATTGCATCTTCCAGCTTGCAGCATAGTTAAAAATGCATAGAATACAAATGAAGTCACAAGAAATCAAGGTGTTAAATTATGTTTAATGAACACACAGAAACAAAGTTTTATTTCAGCATAGTTGGCACAATGTTTTTCTCTTTATAGGCTTGGCCTCAGTTTCAATCGCATTGCTAGTGTGGAAAATGGATCTTTAACCAATGTGCCACATCTGAGAGAACTCCATTTAGACAACAATGATTTGGCCAAAGTACCTGCTGGACTAGGAGAACACAAATATATACAGGTAAAGTATATCCTAAGGAGAATAATTAGAAATATTGTTAAACTCACAGATAAAATGCACTATATTGGAGAGTGTCTTGACCTAAAAAAGACATCAGCAGAAAAATGCTGCATTTTGGCTTCAGAATGATAGCCTGAGTAATTGCCATTTTAATAACATGGTCATGCATGTGTTGATAGAAAACAATGGTCTGAAGATGGTAAATACAATAGCAAACCTGAAAGAAAGTTAGTTTGGTTCATGATGATCTAGATGAGAGTTTACACAGGAACCTTAACCTCTGAGTTTATAATAAACACGCAATAATATTAACATAATGTATTTATAAAGGTAATGTAAAATATTAATTTCCTGAATACAAAACATGACGCTTAGCACTTTGCAACCTCTCTGACTATAAATATTTCCTAATTTAGTAACTTTTTTTGAATTTAATTATGTAGGGAAACCTTGGAAATTTTACAGATATAATTTTATAATGCAACATAAATTATATTTGTTTTTTGCTCTCTTGTAATTGGAGGTGGTAACAGAAAAATATACATCATATCCATGAAATGTCATCATTTTTCCTGCCATATTAAATCATAATGGTTAAAGCATATAGAATCATAAATTTGGAAGTGATTACTTAGGACATGAAGTCCAATTTCCAGTAGAATAAATATTTATTGCAGCATTTAATGTTGATGGTATGTTATTTTATGTTATAAAAATGGCACAGTTAGTTCAATAATGTAGTGGTCAGGAGAATCACAAAAAACATTATGAAAGAATACTTTATTACAATATTAACAAATAAAGATTTTCAGATGCCTGAGTTCTGCAGAAGGATATCAAATATCTGTGATTAGAACTCCTGTTTTAACATCTTGTAGCTGCTATAGTCTAGTATCAGAAATTTATATACCTAAAATATTCATTTAGTTTGTGGAATGTAAGTATTTGGAATGTACAAATATATGGAAATGACAAACGACAGCAAGCTAAAGCCCTGAAATGTCCTTGTTATCCCATAGAAATAAACTGATTACATGTTTTTATGGGTCCTTTGTTTCCAATGAGAATGGAAAGCTGAAAAATACTTTGGCTCAAACATTTAGATATTCTTATATATTAATTTTGCCTTTTTACAATTGATTACAACAAAGCAATTTCATTTCTATGTTTTTTTATTTTCAGGTTGTCTACCTTCACAACAACAAAATTGCTGCCATTGGCCCTAATGATTTCTGTCCTCTTGGATACAATAGCAAAAAAGCTGCTTATTCAGGAGTAAGCCTGTTTAGTAACCCTGTGCAATTCTGGGAAATTCAGCCATCTGCTTTCCGATGCATCTATGAACGATCTGTAATACAACTTGGAAACTACAAATAAATGCACAAAAGTGTTTCCACTTAAATACCTGTTGCTTTTTAAAATTGCTGGTAACTATTAAAACCTGATATTGGAGACTTAACTGAAGAGTGGAGATTATTATATTTGTAAAAGACCCATGAGATAATTTCCAGAGAAAAGTAAGAGAATTTACTTTGGTTTTTTAATTTTTGCTTCATCAACAACACATGATATAGTTAGTGGTATCTCTCCTTTAGGTGAGCACAACATATTTTTTTTAACACTCCACTGTGCATGAGAATTGGGGGTAAATATCAGTCAGGCATTTCATAATTATAAATAGTTTAAATCACATTTTTACTCTATAGCCACACAAAAAAATTATTTGGAGAACAAAGTAATGAGGCATATTTTTTTAAAAAATCAATCAAGTCTTAATAAACTCCCATCTGTTTAAAATTTAAATCATAAGTGCAGGTATCAAAATATCAGATATTCAGATAAGCAATATAGAAATGTTGCTTTTGTTAATATTTTTGGTTAAAATGCTATTTTAATATATACCTATTTTCTTTTCTATGATTTTATGTTAAAATCTTCCCAGATAATTTATGTACAATTAGGAAAATATTCTACAGGCTCAAAATATATCCATGACCCTGGCTTTTTTCTTGAATATGTCATCAATGGCTACTGGTACTTTTATGTCCCCATGGAATGGAGATGGTGGTGCCTCACCCATCTTGTGAAGAAAGTCACCAAGAAATTTTGCTATGTAATTGAATTTACAATAAACATTAGGTAATCTTGCCGTTATCATTTAGCATCAGGGAAAGGACTTGGGGCCATGTCCACAAATTCCTGCTTCGTTCTCCAATTCTCCATTGTCATCCATGCCTTCTAGGTAACAAAGCTAATGTTTTCAAAGTGCAATTTATTTCTCCTTGTTCACACGATGTTCCTGTTCATAATCTGATAAAAAATATTCAAATAGAATTCTCATTAATTTGGGAATTTTTGAGAAATTACTATGTGGATTGTGACCAGTAAATCTGCAAGAATGTATAAATTAAGCAATATTGGCTGACTACATTAATAAATTGCTCTTAAATGCAAAAGTGGACATTCATCCACTTTAACTAATTTGAATTTTAACACTGTTTTCAACTGTAATGTAAAGAAATATTCAGATTATTTGCTCAACAATACCTAGATTTACAGGGGGTTATCAAGTGGCCAGAAGTAGAAGAACATTATCTAAAAATATTATTTTAAAACACATCTGAAAGCAAAGTTTATTTTTACATCACTATAACTGGTTTTATGTAGTAGCAAAAATATCAAAAATGGCTGTACATTTCTGGGAAACCTATCTCCAAATTTAACTGTATTTCTTTCAAGAAGACACATTAAAGAAAGGTTTGGATACCTCTTAATTGTTCAAAATACAGTATTTTCAATGTATGTATGTTTTATATTAAACAGTACTGGCAAACTCCAAGTTCCTGGTGTGTGTTATATAGGCTCTGCCATCTAAAGCAGTGGAAATGAACCTACTGCAAAGGCACAGATTAACAATAATTTTCTAGTGCTATTCAAAGAACTTGAATCCAGTTAGTTATCATATAGCCTGGATGCAGATTTTCATAAAATGAAATAGCTAAAGTTAAAACCTGGATTATCACATACACTATCCACTGAATGGAGCTGAGTGTTTACTGGCTGGATGTCCTTCCTAACACCTATATGGGGCTCACAGCAGATATTTTCTCTTTGCTCCCAGAGAGAAAAATAACTGTCACTAGGATTGAACTCACAGATTCTTGATTATGAAGCAAGAGCTCCACTTGTAGGCCACCACAGTGCTTTAATATAGAATATGCAATATAAAAAACCCCTCCCTTTTTATGACTCTGTAATCCCTTAATTTGGGGTAAATTTGTCTGGATACCCTTCCTCATGCCATGTGGAGTTTTTTTTCTTTGTTCCATAGAAGAGAAACATCTGCCACTACCCAAGTCTGAATTCTCAACTTTATGAGGCGAACATATTAACCTTTAGGCCACCACACCACTCGCATAGTATATACAATATAATTGTTCATAAATTAATAAATATATTTATTGAAAGACAAAATTCACTATTATGAGGGAAGAGTAAAAGGAACAGCTCTTACTTTTACTTTACAAAATGTTAGATTTTAATCTAACATTAAATTATATAGAGAAACCTCTTTATGTTCATCCTTTATTGTTTTAATTGGGGTTTCTAAATTGCATTTATTCTTAATTTTGCTTTTAATTTATTTACTGTGTTTTAATCTGTAAGCCGCCCCGAGTCCTTCGGGAGATGGGGCGGCATATAAATGCAATAATAATAATAATAATAATAATAATAATAATAATAATAATATGACTGAATTGACAGGTATTAAAATATAACGATTTCTCTGATACAGCAAAAATAATGGAAAATCTTATATACCCTAAAGATTTATTGTGTCATGAATGTTCACTGTAGCTTCTTCACCAAATGCATGAAAAATTATCTTTGAGATGGTAGTATACATGCATCTGTTATGAAAGGCAGATAGTAAGAAGAAGGGATAAGGAGAAATGTAGTGAAGAAATTACAATTGAATTACTGTTTTATGAATGTTGTTCACAAAACAGCTATTTGTACAATACAGATAGTATGACAAGATATATTCTTTGACTTTAACCAAATATCTATTGACATTTCAATCATAATAAAAGATAAAAGTTTCCCTGTCCAATTGTGTCTGACTTTAGAGCACAGTTTCTTGGACAAGGGAGCCAGTGTTGTCCAAAGATACAAATAATAATAATATTTACAGAGTAATATTTTTACACCTTCCATGCATTAACTCAGATGAAATTTTCATTCTTCCTGATTAAAATCTTCTGGAGAACATAAAAAAAAATATCACAAAACACAAAAGTCAGGCAGGCATTATCTTATAGATAGGTCAACAGACTGAAGGCATTGGGGTAGCTAGTAAAAACTGAAAACACGTAAAACCACAAGGATTTGTATTGGATTCTGAAGGAAGAACATTGTGAATGGAATAAAATATTATTATTTTCTTCATGACTTTTTCCCAAATAAAATTACTGCTTTATGTACTGATAATTAGAAAAAATGCATGCTTGAACATTCCATCACCATTAGTGTTGTGGAGACAATTGCAGAAACTCAGCGGTTGGCAAGCCACGCTGAGTCAGCAAACGTCAGCACATGGTTCTCTTATGTAGATCAGTTCCTAAGGAATCTCACGTAGCTTAGTTCCTGAGAAATGGTACGTAGGCAAAGACGAAAAGCAGGATGACATGAGCTTTTCACATGCACTGGCAACTGGCCAATAAGCTTGCACCAAGTATATCATGATTAACCAATTAGCTTCTGCCAGGGATGATTTGTATTATAATAAAAGGGAGCTGTGCGAAATATTCGGGGTGCCTTTCCATTAACCTACTTCCTGCCTATGCGTCTTTCTTCACTTCATCACCACAACAACAAGTGTCATTATGAAAAGTTCAAAAGAGTTTGGTAATGCAATCATCCAATTTATCTCTGAGCTATTTAAAACAACTATGTGATATTGGGGGAGTCTATGATTCTATTACCAAAACAACTTTGGAGGAAAGAAGTCTTCAAGATAGCATTTAAGTTAGGGAGATATTAAAACAGATAATGGGAATACTTTGTGTTTTTATGGTCTGCATACAATCATACATGCAGATAATGAACTGCATACAGAGAGAAAGAGAGACACAGAGAGAGAGAGATATACAAACAAGTTTATTCTTAAAATTAATAACACAATAACACAACAGTGCCCTAGGAAAGATCAAATTTCTCTCTTCTGAACCATATTTCTGACTCTGGAACTGAATTATATTTTAAAAATAAGGCAAATATGAGTGTCCCAGGATAATTGCAAGTTTCCAGGAGATTGTAGGATCCAATTGGGTCAGTCACCTGGACCAGAGGTTTGGTCTTCTAAGCTCTCAGACTTGTGCTGGAGCCCATCCTCAGGGAGCTTCTCTTTAATAAACCAATATTTAATGCAATTTATGGTTGTTAATTCTCCAACTTCTTTTTGAATAGGACAAATTATATATATAAAAAAAGAATTAATATTTTCCCCAAGAAAAGTAGCCAGAGCTCATAAAAAACCTGGCAGAATTAGAAAAATCAATAAATAAAGATAAATAAGTCCAACATGTTCAATTGTTAAAAGAATGCAGCTAATTTTGCAGGATAGTGGAGAACAAAACATTATCAACCGAAGTTTAAAAAACATGAAGCATATAAAGATTTTGTGAGTAATTTGAAGATTCTTACAAAATTAAGTTGATCAAACTGAGATTAGGATTTTGAGAACTCAAGAGCTGAAAAATGTGATACTTTAGGATGGATGAATTTATCTTTAATCCTCGTGGCCCTTAATTCCTTGCCCAAGTACCTTCACAAAAGCCAAAGTAAACCAATAAGTGTGACAGTGGCCTCTAGTGATCAGACATTTTCCTTACATGCTTTTTGAACTAAAAGAAAACTGATTTCATACATTTATTATAGCTACATAGCATGTGAATAATTTCCCATTAACAGATACTCTGTTCTTCATATAATTTTTAATTCAATATGTTGTAGTTGATTGTTATCTATTAGCCTTTAAAAATGATCTGCTTCTCAAAAATAATTATTTCTCTGTTAATAAGACAGGATTCTATTTTTTCATCAGATAAGGCTTGTATAAACTTCTATAGTAGTTTACTACATCTCCTGAAACTGTTGAATACATCACCAATATTTTTATAGAATTTCACAATGTAATTTCTTTATATAGAATAGAATTCTTTATTGGCCAAGTGTGATTGGACACACAAGAAATTTGTCTTTGGTGCATATGTTTCAATGTACATAAAGAAAAATAAAATACATTCATCAAGAATCATAAGATACAACACTTAGTGATAGTCATAGGTTACTAATAACCAATCAAATCATACTAGAAAACAAATAAAACAATATAAATTGTAAAGGTACAAGCGACATGGTTATAGTCATAAGTGGGAAGAGATAGGTACTAGGAAGGATGAGAAGAATAGTAGTACAGTCTTAGTAAATAATTTGACAGTGTTGTGGGAATTAGTTGTTTAGCAGAGTGATGGCATTCGGATGAAAACTGTCCTTGTGTCTGGTTGCTCTGGTGTGCAGTGCCCTATAGAGTATTTATAACATATAAGAAACAAGTTTCAAAAATAGTTCCAATTGTGAGCATTATTTGAATAAGTTCATTTTTTTTCTTTAAACCATAATGTGAAATAAAGCAGGTAGTATGTCCTTCCAGAAAATCAGCCTTGGGTAGAAATGCATTTTGCCATTGTAACTTGGGGAGGCGCTGTGGCTTTACAGCAAAATGAGAGTTACTACTGTACTTTGTTGGGGAGTGGGGAATGATGAAAACAAGTTAACAGGATTAGTTCTTTAGTGCAATGCAGATCCATTTCAAAGTAAATTAGTGCTATCATAGGAAGGTCAGTGCTAAACAACCATCATTTTTTGAAATAATTTAAGGAGAACCATTGTAACCAGAAAAATGTCTTTATTTAAAAACAATTTTTAT
The DNA here is from genome assembly GCA_032468115.1 of Grayia smithii. NCBI lineage: Eukaryota > Metazoa > Chordata > Lepidosauria > Squamata > Grayiidae > Grayia > Grayia smithii. The sequence goes on from JANHFM010003139.1 coordinate 64,399, forward strand.
GCATTTTCTTTTCCAAGGGCACTATTCATATTTCTTGAATAATATGTAATTAAATTGTTTTACAAAACAGAGCTATTTCCTATGGTTATTAAGGATATGCTGTTTTTTAGTGGAAATTATTTAAATAATAATCAGGAATAAGATTTTTATCATTTAATTGTCCATTTTATTTGCTTCTCATATGGTGACTAGAATCAAGAAAAGCACATCACATTCTTAATTAGCTTTATAGTTTATTTCTTTTCAAAGCTGTTCAATATTATAAATCTGAGTGGAGACTATAAACTCCAAGTTTGCCTTAAAATAAGAAAGGCTTTTTCTAAAAAATAAATTTTTAATTAAGACTGTTGAGCCTTTAATAATTATGTTAGAGCTATAGATTTCACAAATAAGAGTGTTTTTCTTGCCTCAGCTAATTAATTTCTCCTTGCTACAAAAGTGTTAAAAATCTTGCAAGACGAAAAGAAAAACAGTTGGCAAACAAATCAAAAGTTTTGTAGGTCAACTGGCAAGACTGAATTAGAAGTTTACGCTGGGGAATTGCATAATACAAAGCAGCAAAGAGTATTTCTAGGTCACTCTTTGTAATGGATCCTAGAAAAGCCAGAATTCTTTGATTCGTGAGAGACAGATATTTGGAGACTGTTGTTCTCACAAGCTCCTGAGAAAATAAAAGATTGCAGGAACAGCATCTAATATAACACTGGGCAAATCCAAATAGTTGTAGTCTTTGCTACTGAAAAGAAGATAAACAAGTCTGGCCCCATCAGTGAGAGTGGTTGTGAATCGGCCTCTCAGCATGTGGATATGGGGAAGGGAACAGATGTGAGGTTTGAGAAGGCAGAACTCTCTGCATCATACAACATGCTCAGTGTCCCCTGAATTAGCTTGCCTTCTGCTGTAACAGAAGTTGATATTCTATTGCCAAAAATGAAACAAATCTAGCTGATTTGCTTGGACATTATCTTTATTTTTGTCACAGGCAGCAAAATTTCTTAACACACAGTTTAAGAGAAAATCTGTAAATTCAAGAAATGACATTTTATTTATTTATTCAATGTATATTATAAATTTATAGATGTCTATTGTATTTCCACTAAGGCCTGAATTTCTCACAGTACAACCTTAAAACAAAGGTGACAAACTGATTTGCCTCCACTTGAATATACCGCTGCAGGATTAGACTGTGAAATTATTCAGCATTAAAGGTATTTTAAATGAAACAGAGATTAAACAGCTAATGCAAGTAATCCTTCTTCAGCAACTGCCTCCTTAAGCAACCATTTGCACTTTGATGGCAACAGAAAAGGAGTAAAAACTGCAAGAAAAAAGTGAAAAGACAGAGAAAAGTAAGAATACAATAATACTGTGGTTACTATTTACTGATTCTATTCTTTAAAAGGCTCCTTCAGTATTTTTATTGGTATAAAATTTACAACATTTTTCCAGATTGTAAATCTATCCTCTGCCTAAAAATTTCAGTGCTCTTTAGTGTCCAGTTTTTGAAAGTATAAATTGCTTATCTTTCTTTTGTCTTATAAAAGCCAAAAAAAATCTATTTCCCACAAGAAGCTATTTGTTCTTAATTCCAAAATCTTACTTTAAAAATGTCAGTATCCCAATTTTATCTGAACCCTTAGTTCATTTATAACTTTCTGAGATAAAAATCTTATTTAGCCTTTTGCTGTTCATTTTAGATTCTTTAAACTCTTAAGCTTATTATTATTATTATTTTCTTTCATTCATTCATTGAAGGCACACTAACCTGGTGTTTTCAAACATATCATTCTTAGAATCTCTAATAGCTTAAAAGTAGTTAATAGGTAATTTCCAAAAGTGATTAGAAAGTGAGGCTTATGAACTTAGCATCCTTTCAAAGGCTCTGAAGCAATTGCAAGCAAGATGGATGATCTTTCTTGCTTGGGGTATTCTTGTTCTTCATCTTCCTTTATTTCTAGCTTGCTTGCATCTGATTTTAGTATTCTAATCTTATTTTCCAGCCTGATCTTCCATTTTGGTGATACATTGTTTGTCTTTTTTTCTTGTTGGTTGATTTGGCATTCAATATATTCAATGATAACTGCAGCCATGGTATACGTTAGTTGGTTTGATTGCCACTGACTCTCAACAACTTTGGTGGCTCAAAACAATCAGAAATTGCAATAAAATATGCAACATAAACAAATAAAAGATGACAAACATGATCCAATAAGATCAAGGTAAAGACCCAGGGCTGCTACAGAGAAGGCGGGCTTTTAGGGTCACATTGTTTAATCAAAGAAATGTGGAGCACACCAACCCTGCAGGGTAAATAGGTTGAACAATGGGAGATAGGTGGTCCCTCAAATAATCAAATAATTATGGACAGTCCTCCTTTTGGTGAGTTTAACAGATATGCATACTTGAGAAAATATTCCCATGGTAGTTTGCAACATATACAGTGTTGGGATTATCTTTAAAAAGGACAAAGACACATTTACATATCATCCTCATACTGATAACATGAGAATCTCTCTCTGTGCAACATCTCTTTTTATGCAACGTGAAAGTTCAAGTTTCTAAAAATAATCAAGTAAAAAGTCAACTAATATTTCTGAAAATGTGAAGATTGAATGGTAGAAGATTACTTTTTCAAACCGGGTCACAGACCCTTTTTCAAAGGAGAGTATAGCATTGAACAGACTAAGAAGCATCAGAGCTCATGGATTGCTTGCCAGAATATTATATATGAGTTAATAACAGATAATGGCTTGTAGTTCATGATTCATTTGAGTAAAGCTCTTTGATCATTATGTCCAAGAACAAGACGCTATTATGAAGAAACTGGATGGGAGAAAAGCAAAGTCCGTTATAATAGATTATGAGGTTCAAATTAAATGAGATATTATGATGTTCATGGAACATTTTGACATTAAATGGCAGATCTAGATTGAGACCCAGGCTTGTGGGAAAGAAGACCTGATTGAGATCTGCCTTACACATCAGTATTAGGAACTTCTACTGGAGGAAACTGATCTAAACATTTTTATACCACACAAGCCCAAGAAAGTTAGCCCACAGCAATTTCTAAAAAAAGAAAAGAAAAGTAAATGATAACATATTCAAATAAAATTTACCAACTTATAACACAATAAATAGCTAAAAATAAAAAAACAGCATTCAAAAATACCACATACCCAAGCATAAAATGACATGAGAATTAAAAGATTAGATGGCAGATTAAAACACGTCCTCCATGGGGTAAAGACTGGAGTATAAAAGTCACTTTAAAAAAATTCTTAAACACACCAAAGAAGTAACAGACTACAACGATAGGAGGAAGAATTGCATAGGTCTCCAAGGAAAAGGTCCTGATGGTAACGAAGATGTTATCCATTCAGTCATGTCCCACTCTTGGCAATTCTATAGCCAAGGTCTGTTCTCATCTTCTGATTTTGCACTACTTCTTTGAGTTTTTCTATGCTTTGGAAAAGGCTCAACCTTTTCGATTCCCACAAATCTTCCTTATAGGCTGTATGCATAAAGACAGCAAGAATGAGTGAATGAGTTTGGTACAATAGTTAGAGCCTCAGATTAGAAATTGGGAGACTGTGCGTTGTAGAGCCACCTTGGGCACAAAACCAGTTGGATAACCTTGAATTAGTCTCTTTTCTTTCAGCCCTAAGAAGGAGAAAAACTTTTCCAAGAAAGCTGGTGGGATAAAACTCTAGGCCAGGGGTCAGCAACCTGCGGCTCTGGAGCTGCATTTGGCTCTTTCACCCCTCTGCTGCGGCTCCCTGTCACTCAAAATATGCGTCACAACTGCCAATGTGTGACACCTGCTGGCATGCGATTTATGGAGTTTTTCAACCCCTGGTAGGCCAACCAGGGATAAATCCAAGAAAAGTTTCAGAAGAAAACAGAATGTTTAATTCAACTAGTTTTGTGACCACTCAAGAAATAGTCAGGCATGGGAAGGGTTTTGTGGCTCCCGGTGTTTTCTTGCCTGTGGGAAACAGGTCCAAATGGCTCTTTGACTGTTTAAGGTCAAGACCCCTGCTCTAGGCAGTCTCTGAGAATTAGACACAATAGGATGGAAGAAAAAAATTTAGGGAAAAAACACCACTATTTGAAGATTCTGGCACCTAGGCAGATATTATGTAGAGTAGGCAATGCCAAAGATATGTATCTACATGTAATGACATGTGCTCTGAATTTGGGATCTTTTGGAAGCAATGAATTCCTGCTGGGATATGTATCTTTAGAAACTATGGAAGATGACCTTGACAGAGATCAGTTACCAAGGAGAAAAACACAACTTAAATGCAAAACAAAGAGGAAGTATGCATAAGCAGTTCATATAGTCACCTCTCTAATTCACATGGGTATAAGAAGGAGAAGGGCACAGCATAATCAGACATGAAAAATTCTATTGTTATAAATGTCAATAAAAAGTAGTTGTGGAATTGATTTATTGATCTATCTGTTGGGCTGCTGATAATTTGACTGGAGCCATCACTCCCAAAAAGCCTGTAGCAAGCAAATTTTATGCAAATTGTAAAAGGAATACAGTATAGGTAATCCTCAGGTAATCCTGAGCGCAAAATTTCTTTTGTTAAGTGAGACATTTGTTAAGTGAGTTTTGCTCCATTTTACAATCTTTCTTGCCAAGTTGTTAAATTCATAAATTGGTAACCCAGTTGTTAGGTGAATCTGGCTTCCCCATAGACTTCACTTGTCAGAAGGTTGCAAAAGTTAATACATGATCCTGAGACACAACAGTGGTCATAAATATAAACCAGTTGCCAAGTATCTGAATTTTGATCATATGATCACGGGGATGCTGCAAAGGTCGTAACTGAAAAATGGTCATAAGTCTCATTTTTTTTGTGCTGTTATAACTTTGAACATTAAACAAACTGTTGTAAATCAATTGGAAAGGGGACAAATGGGGGGAGGGGAAGAAGACAGATCCAGAACTTTTTTGGATCAACAACAAAAATTACAGCAAAAATCTGCAAAATAATGTCGGGGGGGGGGTGTATAATTTTTTCCAGCAGAAGAAAGATGATTTTTCTATCAAAATATTTTTCCAATAAATCTTTATTTTCAAGAACATATGCTAGTGATAATATAGAATCAACAATGAACTTTTTAAATTTTACCGTAGAAACATATGACAAGTCATGTGATTCTATTGACTACAATGATCATACAGTGGAAGGGCCTGAATTGGCAAATTCAATAACAAACCAATACATTTGTTTAAAAAATGGAGAGATTCAATTATGGTTTCTTCAGAATGAACTCTATACTTCTAGACTTTTCTTAATATGAAATAAAAATAAAAATATGTCATTAAACGCCTTGGAATAACAATGGTCTTCTTCACAGCCATTATACTACCTGATCTGAGCTACAAAAGTGACCACAAGAAGACTGTAAAAAAGGTGGTAATATAAATTTTTAATTCACAATTGTTCTACAGTGATCATTGGAACATTTGCAGCCTGGGTCTTGCAGCCATAGTTAAATTAGCAGCCCCCAGTCAATCATATTGTGGTGATAGAAGTTATAAAGTCTTTGATCTATCACCCCCCCCCCCCCCTTTTAACAGGCTTCTAATCTGAAGTCAGAGGAAACCATCCCCCCTAATAAAATACAGTGTTTTCTTAAAGGCAATAGAATGCTGACAGGCAGCCTTGGAAATCAATATTTAAAAGGCATGGGAGTTTTAACACTTGTACCCATGCTCTTACACCTTTGCCTAGCCAGGAAGATCTCTGCTGATAAAGAAGATAACAGAATATTTCTTCTAACCATAAAAGCTCTATTTCCTGCTTTCTCGTGCTCATAAAAGTATATTTCACTCACACCAAAAGCTAAAAATTGTATATAAACCTTGCTGATGTGCCAGTGTGTTGTCAGCTGCTCCAGAAATAAGCGTTGTACTGTTTCTGAACCAAATAAAATAAGAACCTTCTTCCCGAGCAGCTGCCTTTTGCATTCCCCCCCCCTCCAAAAAAAAGGATTCCAGGGAGATTCTTGCAACAGTGGGAATACTTAACCCAATCCACTGACTCACAGTGCAGAGCTCACCTCCCAGAAAAAGAAGTGAAGCCAAAGAGCAGCTGAAAAGTCAAGCCTGTTACAAAATGCAGTGTCAAGGATTGAAAGCAGAAATCACACCTACAGTACTGTACTCTCTGGTTATGGAGAAGCACTAATGATGCTATCATCAGGACACTTGGCTGTAAAGATAGGTGCTCAGTCAATCGTTGCTCACTTGCCTGTGGTCAGCAAAGCCAAGCAGACCCTCTTAAATATGCCACAGTTGCCAATGTAATATCAAGTAATTGTCATCCAGATTGCAGTCTATCCTGAAGCCAAATCTACTGATCAGATACTGACAGTGAACGCCTATACAGTATCTGATGATGTAAAACCTTATCAGTACTTTTCCAGTGCAACAGCTTGTGGGATATTAGGCCAACCCTGGAGAAATTGGGTAGGGTTTCTGTTCCCAGAATGGTCATTTTTCACACAGTGTGGTGAATAAGCTAGTGGCTGACTGGCTAATGTGATTTTTGGGAGTGGGCCAATGTCTATCTGACATTTAGGGGTTTGGACTAGAAGATTTCCAAGGCTCCTTCCAATTCTGTTAATGCTAGTGCCACTCTTATTATCAAAACTATAGATTTACACAAGCAAACATACATAAATACATAGGAAGGTGATTTATTTGTTAACTCTGTGGATTTTCTTTTAATAATACCTTTGCTTTATTGGTGAATATATTTCATAAATATGCATCAGACAGAAAAAGATATTAAGGAAAATTCAAGCAAATTGCACAGCGTAGACTATTATTCAACCTGCAATTTAAAGAGTGGCTAAATCATTTCTATTTACAAAAGTTAAAAGGGTAAGGCCACAATTGTAAAAGTAATTTAATTTTTCAAATATTCCCAATAAAGCAACTAAGCATCATTACAAATATTCTGTTTGGCTTACATTCATTTTGCACAATCTCTTATTCTCTTGTAGAAACTGAGAGGGTGTTACGTCATGATGGAACAGGAATGCCAAACTGCAGAGAAGGCAGATAGTCCTGATATTCTCAGAACTCTTTGGCTTAGGTTAAAGTGACACAACAAGGGAAGGAAAAGACCATGTCAAGGATAGGCTGACTCATATCCAATCTATTAGTTTTAAGTCTTTCCAAGTTCTGATTTGTAAACAGGAGTCATAAAACCTGCTCATATCCCACTGGTCTCTGTGTCAGATAGCTGGTTCTTGATTTGTGTGCCTACCACAAACCAGAGTCTAACATGACTTCACATTCATTCTTACCACAAAAAAAACTTCTGTGTTTGTCTTCTCCAACAGGGAGTCCTTAATATTACCAAGAATCTTGGAAGTTGAATCCACACAGTTGGCAAACACCCAGTTTGGGGAAAGTTGCTATAGATGTTAGAGTGCAACAGGAAATGCCATCAAAGATTTCTCTTTAAAGTGCTACTGTTCCTCATTGCTCAGTACAATTATCTGTATCCAAATTTCCATCTCATGCCCCCATGATGCCTTTCAACTTTTATACATTTGGCTTTAGATCCAAAATAATATACTTTTTTTTTACTGGGGTTATATTATCATTAAATACAATACTCTGCTCTGCATATGTAAAGAAATGATAGCAGCATGTAATAAAATAAGCTTAATACATGAAAGAATTTCAAAATTTTACAACCCTGCTGTTATTTTTCAGAATAACTTCTAGGGATCAAGTTGCAGTGATCCTTAGGGTTCCATAAAAGTTGGTTACCTTTCATTGTGAGAAAGTTCTTTGGAATTTTAAGAATATGTGATGGATGTAGTCACAAAATGGCTGCTGTGGCTAATATGGGCAGGTAAATTATCTTTCACACATCCCTTATGATTTGAAAGGCCTTCAGTGTTCCAGAGTACAGGCTGAAAACAATAGATTCAAGTTAACAGGAGCGTAGATTCCAAGTGTTTATATGAAAAAAATCCTAATAATAAGAATTGTTTAATAGTAGAACCAATCACTCAGGCTGTCTTATATTGGTTGCATCAAAGCAAAGACTAAACTGCCATCCATTTAGTTTCCTATACAAAGCAGGGAATTGGGCTCTAATGGCCTTTCCCACTGGAGGAGTTTTATCGTGGTGGGAAAAGTTTTTGCATTAAAAAGGCACCTTGTGGGCAGAGCCATTTTAAATATTGCACACCAATCTTTTAAAGAACTCATGTGGAACTACATATTGTTGCTCTCCTGTTTTACCTCTTCATGTATTATATGTTTATTATAAGTCTGAATGCACCTCTCTCTTTCCCACCTTTATCTTCAAGAGAACCAGGAAGGGTCAGATCTGAGAAATTCTCTCAAATTATATTTCTGCTTTGGAATAAGATTTTATTTATCTGAGGCATTGTCTTGGTTATGGTCTTCCGTTCTCCACATTATTACAGATATTCAGGATACCTAGCTATGCATCTCAACCTCAAGCCAAACAGTAAATTTGTCATAAATGCTGACTCAGTGCCTAGGGACTGTCAGAGTCCCTGAGGGAAGGAAGAAGTTCAGTCTGAATTCCTCCACAGAAGAATAATTTTGGGTTGGTGAGGCAAACTATTCCAGGAAATGCCATCTTTGACACAGAGTTATATTCTCCCTTCAAAGATTGTTCACAATTTTGGGGTACTCCTAGTCTCATATTCCTGCTCAATTAGCCAGTAGTATTTATGCTAAAGAGGACTTTTGCACAGTTGCATTTTGTGTATCTATTACAGTAATTCCTGACTGGGAGGTTGCATTACTGCAAGCAAAAATCATATCCCATGAGATATCTCTTGTGCCTTCTATTTTTTTTCCATCCAAAGAATGGCAGTAGCATGTATGCACTTTGCAGTAAAGATATTTCATCATTCATTTGAAAAGTCCACCACTTTTCTATTTTTTAAAAAAAATTGCCCATATAGCATTCTTCATACAAGGTTAGGTAGCAAGTGATAGTTAAGTGCCTTATTATCAGGATTGTAAACTTATCTTTGGCCAGAGAAGTCCTGGCAGCAGAGAGCCTTTTAAATATGTAAGAGATTAGTGGATTCAGTGCTGGCCTTTTCCAAAGAGAAATGAGTCCTGCAGTCTAGCCAGTGGCTGAGAGCTGCCTGAGACAGGAGACAGGACCCAAAACCCTTACAAAGGCCAAGTGGTTTTCCACTTAGCATTGAGAACTGGACCTAATTTCATCTTCTACAAATATTGGCTCATGGAAGGGATGAGGGTTTTTTTGTCAAATTTAAGTCAACTCAATGTGATCTCAGGATTAAACTTGGCTTTGAAAAACAGTTTCTGTTTGTTATCAAGGTAAGCTTGGGCAACCCAATGGTGGAATTCCTGTTACTGTGGAATTATGGTCTTTCTATCTTTTTCAAGAAAGGAAGGCTTCCCCAAATTTTGCTGTTGTTGCGACTAGTACATTTGGCCCAGGAATGTCCTCTTTTTCATAATTATAATAGTCAACCAAAATTTTCTTGCTGTACCCTCTTTCAATGTGAGTTGGCTTATAAGTTAGAAATGGAAAAGCCAATGAACAAATGTCATTATTCTAGTTTTTCTGTCAAGTAGAATAACATTGTATCTAGGCAGTATGGTAAAATAGCAATAGCACAGAAACCCTGTCTGGAGCTATCTGGTCTTTTGAGGCCTGATTCTGATATACCAGCAATTGATTTTCCAGTCTAGCATCCTCCAGATGCTTTAGGGAACTTCAACTCCCAGAATTCTTAGCCAGGCTGAGAAAGGCAGTATTTAGAAGAAATTAACAAATGAAAGAAGATTCAACTTCCTAATTCCAAACCACTCCAATCCAATCCATTATTCTAGCTTCATTAACCATTTTAGTCTTTTCTCAAAAACTTGAATAAAGCATTCAAGCATTCAGTGACTGATGCAGTCACTGAGAATTAGACATGACAAATGCATGAGGGCTGTTTACTACTCAGAACACAAATAACTGGCCAGATGTAGGAATGACACATGTTTATTTGATTTACCATACAAAAATTGAGTGGGAAAGGAAGTCACTAAATGTCAAAAATTGTGATACCATTACAAAATAATTGTCTTATTTTTGCCCACGCCTAAACATTTTTTATGTATATTGATTCAACAGGGGGAAAAAATTTCCAAGCAACATTGGAGAGAAGCATCATCACTTAGCTGAAATTGTTTTAAGTTTTTCTTTCTAGGAAACTCAGGGCCTGTTTTTTACTGGTCTTTCCCAACTGCAGCAGCTTGATCCTGTAGAATGATAACATGGTAATTTTGAGGACTAATACCATGTTTGCCACAAGTATTTTCTTTTTTACTTCAATAATTCAGGGGAAAAGAGCAATTTAGGTTAAAGTGGCTCACCTACAACCGCTATAACCCTTTAGTTTTGTGAGAAAGCAGGTAAGGCGAAACATAATATAATTATAAACTGATGTGTAATATGGAAAAGTTTTACTCCCTCTCTCACAAATGTTAAAATCTAGCTCATCCAGTGAAACTAAACCCTAAAAGATTCAGGACTTACAAAGAGGTATACTTGCATCAAACTTGATTTTTTTTTTAATTAAAAAGTTTTACAATACAAATTTTTCCCTTTTTTTAAAAAAAAAAAACCCATCTCCCCTCCTCCCTCCC
>JANHFM010003139.1:77688-91432 GCA_032468115.1 Grayia smithii
GATGGTCTTAGGCGACCCCTGTGAAAGGGTCGTTTGACCCCCCAAAGGGGTCCTGACCCACAGGTTGAGAACCACTGCACTAGCTGGTTCCTTGTGGAGAGAACAAGATGCAGGAAAACTCTTGTCAGGCTCAAGTCTATTTTTTCTCAACATTAACAAAATCTTGCTTGCAATATGCTACATATATTTGCAACTGCACTTGAAGCGTAAGACTTGATTCATGAGAGTCCACTGCATATAATTCTTTTACGGGGTGTTGCTTGGAATCGCAGTAGAACTCTTGTGGCTCGTGTCTGTTCTATGTATTTAACAAGCTGCATTTGTCTCTCGTGGGATGGAGTGAAGAGCACTTTGGCTGACAGTATGACTCATGAGCAAGTTGAAGCTTACTTTATGGCAACTGCTCCTGCCAAGACTAGTGTGCTGCAGAATACTGTTGCTCAAGGAAGGAAGAAGGAGAGCTGCAGGTAAGTCAGAGGGGGGTCTAATGGAATTGAGCTGATTATGGTATATCCCCCTATATTATATAATTGATGGCCTGAGAGATTTAAGTATACATCCAGATGTTGGCTTTAGTGTATATATCATACTGCAAGTAAATAATAGTGTATCTTCCAATATTGTAGAGATCTTTAGGATGGAATATATAGTCTCTCCCAGGCATACAGATGATTTATCTGTCATTACAGTATCAGGTTATTGTTTGGGTGCATTCAATTTGTCCCTTGATTTTTGTTAAGTCTGGACACAAACAGAGAGGCAGGATGATCATAGTAAAATTAAACAACCGTTTCTTTCAAGCAACAGGAACAACAACAAAAATAACTATGAATTGAGAGCTGCCCAAGGCTGCAGCTCCTTTTACCCGGAGCTGTCCAGCCTGTCAGTCACTGACGCTTGTTCATTTTCCCGCTGGGGAAAATGAACCAATGAGTGAAGGCTGATGTAAGACTCACTCCTACTTGCATATTCAACACCCCTCCTAATGAGTGATGGCTGATATAAGACTCACTCCTACTTGAATATTCAACAGTGTTGATGAACAGCCACCCAGTCATCTTCAGACCTAGTTTATATCATCCATTCTATTAAAACAGTGCCAGTCAGATCCAAATGATAATACAGCAAGTCCTCGAGGTACACCTACAATTGAGCCCAATATTTCTGTTGTTAAACAAGACAGTCAAGTGAGTTTTCCCCATTCTAGGAACTTTCTTGTCACAATTGTTAAGTTAATCACCGCAGTAGTTAAATTAGTAACACGGTTGTTAAGTAAATCTGACTTCCCATTGACTTTGTTTGTCAGAAGGCTGCAAAAGTTGATCCCATGACCATGGGACACTATGACTGTCATAAATATAAGCCAATTGTCAAGTATCCGAATTTTGATCACATGACCACAGGGATGCTGCAATGGTTGTAAGTGTATTCATGCAGTGCTGTTTCAATCTCTCATATTAAATATATAGTGTACAACAATGCACACTGCCCATAGCAAAAATGTAGCTGTTTAAATACCAGAAAAATATAGTAAAATTTTATCTTATTATCTTATTTTTCCATTTGTTCCAAAGTAAAAAGAAAAAGTCAAGGGTTTCTGCTGTTTGAGAAAAAATAAAAGAATCATATTAAAAAAAAGTGATTATGACTGGATTGCAAGAAGACCCAATAGAAAAGAAAGGAATAAAACAGTTTTACACCAAAACATACAATGTGGAAGCATTTGGAGCACATAGCCTTAAACCAAACTAACTAACTAGGGATATTGTTTTTGGAATAGCATCTCTGGTGATATTCAGCTGGTTCTATCTGGTTCAGGCGAACCGGTAGTGGTGGCTGCGGGTGGCTGTGGGTGGCTCTGCCCACCCACCCGGATATAATCACGTCCCATTTATCCACGTTTTTTATGCTCTGCGCGTGCGCGGAGCACTTACATTTGCAAACTGGTAGCGAAGGTAAGTGAATATCACCCCTGAACAGCATCATTGTACAACTGAAACCATAAGCTACCAGATGTGCTACAGACAAAAGAGCAAATCCTATGGTCGCTGGTCAATCAAGCTGCAGAGGATTCCTTATTTAACGATCAAATTAGAACAGCAATACATTCTATAAATGAACAAATGTTTACTGTGAGAAAGAGGAGGGAGGAAAGGGTGAAAAATGAGATCATTCACACCTAGTGAGGGAAAGTAATAAGGGAAAGTCCTTTTCTTAACTTAGTTCGTTATAAGGACTCCTCCTTCAGGGATTCATCCAGCTTTTAGAAATCAGATATATGCCTTGCTCTTCTTCTACAGCCCTTTGTTCTAAGAAGACTTTATAATAGCTGAATTATTATCATCAGAATCTGCAAACTAAAACACTATTATGTGAACCACTTAAAGTGGAGATCAAAACCTCACCAGTTCCTTGCAAGAGACAGGTATCTTTAAAAGAGACAGAGTTCAGCTTTGTGGTTAATAAAGACAGAAATCCCTGAGTCAAACAGTGTAATGAGGCTGACAAAGCTTTAGATTTCCTCCAGGCTCTGGTGAGATCATGTGCCTTCAGGCATATTGTGCCTTGAGTTCCCTTCCCCTTCTGTTACCGTGCATTTGTCCCCAACCTCCACCCCCTTTCAAATGAATTGTGGTGGAGCTCAGAGGCTGTGGGTACTCACTGCTGATTAAATTCTGCTGACAGAGGGAGATGTCAAACTCTACCCAAAGCAATGAGCCGCCAAGGAAAAGCTGCTTTTCTTTGCTTTTGACAGCTGAAGCCATGAATTTAAGCAGAGGTCTCACCTTCAGGCAAGTCAACAGCTAGACACAGAGTATATCCCTTCTTAAAGAGAAAGCTCTCTAAACTTTGTCAGGAGTTTACTGTTACAGAAAGGTGAAAGAGCAGAGCATACAACTGAGAGATCCAGGACAACTGTTCTTTGAAAAGAGTTTTATGACTGTGTTTATAACCGATTGCTTTTTTCCCCCTTCTACCTTATTTAAAGGAGCCTTCCTTCCTGGAAGGGTTGTCCTCTGTGAGGTTTTGGACATCAATTCCCATCAGCCCCAGCCATTTTAGTAATGGCAAGGGGTCATGGGAATTTAGTCCAACAACATCTGGAGGACCAAAGGTCCCCCCACTCCTATTTGGATTAAATGCCTGCCTCCCATGGCAGCCAGCAGGTGTCTCTGGGATTTTCTGTGCAAGACATAGAGCTCATTCTGAACTGGTGCAAAAGATCTCATGATGTCAGATGTGTTTGAGACCTGATCTCATCCATTCATTTCTGTCCCAGAAGCACCACTTTTGAAATCACTGCAAAGGAATTCTATTTGTTTAGATCACTACAGTTCTGCAAAGCTAATGGGTAGGCTGTATTTTAGGGGTGGGAACTTTGCCTTTTCCCATCTGCCAGTTCCTATTTTTCAAGGTCAGGAATGGGTGCTCGGAACTCTCCTGGGATAGATATTTGCAGAGAGGGAAGAAAGAGCAAAGAATGACCTGTGTCATGACATTATCATACAACTGATGTGACTTGTGTAGTTGCATCAGATGTCATTACATCATTACTATAATGCATAATTTGCATGATGTTGTCATGACAATGTGTGCTGTAACATTGACATCATCACAGCTTGTAAGATGCTGCTATTCACCTGGATGGATCTTTGAGAGTTATCTTTCCTGTCCCATATTTCTCATGGAAAATATGAGAAATGCTTCTCCAAATGCTTAATTTTACCTACACTGTATTTCTGCTACCACCACCACCCCCAACAGTATTTAAGCTATTTCTAAGGGTTTAATTTTATATTTTAAAAACCTGTACTTGGAAATAGATCTAAAGAAGAATGACATCAAGCAAATTTGGTTCAAGAAAACCACTTTTAATTTGCATACCTCAAAAGGCTTGTACAAACAAGAAAAAAATGATTTATATCTTTGTATACATGTATTTTGATCAGAGAAAGATGATAGTGTTCAGTTCCATTTTAGCAAAATTAGTAAAAAATTACATTGTTTATTTTACTCTTCTCCATATACTCTTTTAAAAATTCATAGAATAGCAAAACAAAGGTTTTTAAAATGTGCTTTTTAAGAGCTTCTTCTACAGCTCACCTGATTAAATGTTATTAAAACCAGGCCAAGGGAAGATTTTATGGGTGAAATCACTGACAACTCTATTCGCCTACTCGAAGAATTTTACCTGTTTGAAACAGATGGGACCTGTTTGAAGTGGTACCAGGCACCTGAGAAGGTGCTGACCTCTGCATTAAATGTAACAACATTAAGTGAGAATGAACCACAAGATATATCAGAGGACAGGGCAACTTGGCTACAATCGATACTATTTTTTTAAAAAAATGATCTTTTTTCTTGTTTCCAAATTACAATCACTTTATATAATCACTATACAGGAACAGAACAGGCTAGTCTGAGTAACGTACATTTTCAGTGATTGGATCATTGGATATGTAATTAAGCTTTCACCTGTTTCTATTCTGAAGACTACTTAAGAGTATTTGGTAGACATGTGTATTCATTGTGAACTCCAATTAAAGAGGTTAAAAATGAACAAGTGATCCTTGAATTATTCCAAAACATGTAAATGTGCTGCTTAGTTTTAAAACATTGTACAACACAGAGAAAGATGAAGGAAATTTTCTCCAGGAATTAGCATCTTTCCTGGGGACCTCGGTTAAGAAAAATGATGCCTGATTATCCAGTATTCAGAATGTGGTACTAATGGAAGTTCACTTCATGGTTATTCTTGAATCTATTGCTGTTCTAACAGTATTATATTGTCAGAGTTCTTATTGAATATATATCTCTATTAGTAAGGTAAAGGTAAAGGTTCCCCTCACACATATGTGCTTGTCATTCCTGACTCTAGGGGGTGGTGCTTATCTCCATTTCAAAGCTGAAGAGCCAGCGTTGTCCGAAGACGTCTCCGTGGTCATGTGGCCGACATGACTAAATGCCAAAGGCGCACGGAATGCTGTTACCTTCCCACCAAAGGTGGTCCCTGTTGAGGAATGTGCAGAGTCACCCTTGAGAAACAAGAGTGTGCATGTGAAAATGGTTGAGAGTTGTATATGAATAATTACAGCCAACACACAGATACACTGAGTTGTGATAAAGTTTACTCTTGGTTGAAGTAAAACATAGTCCAATAAACAGTCCAGGTCACACGTATAAATCAGTAGATAGCCAGAAAAACAATCCAGGGATATTCCAATAACAAAGTCTTCTTACCAGTCGTAACAATCATTTACAGTCAAAGTTCTTCCATAGTTGCAAACAGTAGCAGAGATCAAACAGAGATACTAGCAAACAAGCACCAAAGAGTACAAGGAGATCAAAGGAGAACAATCCAGGTTTCTACTTCCCTCTTAAGGACAGTGGTAATTGAGCTAACCAATCAGGACACAGATTAGGCAATACAGCAGTACAGCAGTCTTAAAGATATAACATGGTTTGTATGGTTTATATTGGTTTATATATTGGTTCTATATTGGAAATATAGGTGATATCAGAACCCTAACAGTCCCTATTTTTCTACTTGCATTTTTTACATGCTTTTGAACTGCTAGGTTGGCAGAAGCTGGGACAAACGGGAGCTCATCCCGTTATGCAGCACTAGGGATTTGAACTGCTGATATTTCGATCGACAAGCTCAGTGTCTTAGCCACTGAGCCACCATGTCCTATCTAATATCTTTATTAGTTTGCAAACAATTTGTATAATTACCCTGCCCAAGGCACAAAATTTTGGGAGATCCATACATTGCTGTATTCCATATCTAATCTGCTTGTGTTTTCCCATTAGTTCTCTCTGTAAAAAAAAAAAAGGATAACATCTATTGAGGAAGATAAGCTACAACAGCTGCACTGGACCTTTTGAATGGCAGGAGAAGAAGCTGCTTAGAAGCCTCCTCTACCTTGGAAAGTAAAAATGTCTTCTGCAGCTGCTGATTGAGGGTGTGCCCAGATGCACAGTTCTTTGTACTTTCAGTCAAAATGACATATGTTCTAATTTATTTTATTTTTTTTGGCATGGAAAGGCAACTGAAGCAATGGACGGAAGATGATAGGATTGCTAGTGGAACATAACATTGTCTGGGCCACCCATAAAATTCTATGAAGAAAGCAGAGGGATTGCATGATATAAGCCTCATCACGAATCATCCTGAGCCTGTCCATAGCCAAGAAACAACCCCCAGAAGGCAAACATTTTATCTGTTTATGTCACACATACCATTTGCCAAGACTGTGAGCTAAGACCAGAATCCTGGATAGTCTCAGTTAACAAAATAGTTTGTCAGCAAAATGTAAACACAAGCCATTTACTGAAAATGTGGTCCTCTATTATTTATCAAATGAGCCATTTTGTCAGTGCCATCATGACATCAGTTTGCCCAGCTAAGGCTGCCAACTACTTTCTGGCTGGCTTCTGCCCTTTTATAGTTGTCTCAGCCTAACAAGAAGAAATTTAGCAGGTGAAACATTTAGCTTTAATTTTTTTTGTCTCTTTGCCAGGAAAAGCTTCACCTGCTATATTTCTGCCTCTCCCACTTGTCAGTTAAACAAACCAAGAGAAACAGCCATGGCTTCCAATTCCAGCAAGATATTATGCTGAACAAACAAATTAGAGAAGGTCAATGAGGTGTTTATATACAGTTGTCAAACACATACAGTGTTCCAGACAAAATATTCCTGTGAACCTTAGCTCATTCTTATTTACTTGTAGTGCTCCAGGTGAAATGGAGTGGTCACTCCATGGTTTTTACAGGCCGAACCTATAATTATTCTATTTTTTTTCAACTGAGTTTGGCCATGTAATCCTACCTGCTTTTTTTCACCTCGTTTTGAAACCAGCAGTGTTACCAGAAGTTGCTTTTGTGTCAAAGTCCAGGGTGACATAAGTCGTAGTCTTTAAATAGCCATTCAAATAAATCTTCAGAAATAATAAAGAAACTTCTAAGTTGACATGAGTGCTAGGATCACCAAAGTTAACAGTGGCCATCACAGGTTCCCCTCCTCTTATATATTTTATTTACTTCTAATCATATTTATAAACCATCCATCTCTCTCACAGAGCAATTTTGAGTGATACACAAATAGACTTAAAAACATAAAAGTCAGATGTAAATATAATAACAATTAAAAACAAGAATATAATAATTAAAATAATTAAAAAGGCACGAGAAAGGCTTCAGCCCTATGGGCGCATGCTCCTCTCGTCAGGACAAGCAGTCCAAAAAGAAAACACAGATACAAACACATTATTTTTCACTTTAAACTATACAATTTTCTTTATATATTTCTTATTCTGAAATGAATATATTTAGCATCGAGGAAGCAGATGCAAATTTCATTTTATTTCTGGAGTCATGTTTATTCTCCAATTTAGATAAGATTCCATATGCAATGGCACATGCTCAGAGTATTTATTTTTAAATTCAGAATGTGTTTAAACCAATATCCTCCATAAATAGGACATCCCTTAAATATCTGCCTTATAATGAAGGTAATCAACTCAGCCTATAATGTCTTCGTTGGCACTTCTGAATTATTGGAATTATTGTCTCTCTAAAAGTTTGAAACATGGCCTCACGGCTTTACAACACTTCCTCCAATTGGTACTCTCGCCAGATGTGTTTGGACTATAATTCCCAGAATTTTAGGCCACCATAAAGTAATTCTAACACATTACAGGATGCTGGGACATAAAAGACCGCTCCAAAGTAGAGTTTCCTGCAAACTTTGTCCTTGTATTGGAATTGTGTCTCTATGTTCAGTTTAATGGGAATATTCTTCCCCACAGGGCCCAGACACACCTGCACATTTGTGGTGTGTGGTTTCTTTTGCCAAATGCATCTGTGATTCTGCAGGTGACAGGGAGTAGAACTCTAAATAGAAGTTTATGACATGACACTCCAGTGCTAAAATGCCTAAAGGCTAATGCCTATAGTGGAAAAATGAAAAAAAACAACAACAACAACCCTCTGTCATCACAGAAACAAAGTTTTGTAAGTTAACTTGACTAAAATGCACTTCTCAGATCTTATCAAACTACTGGCCATAAAGAAAACATTTAAGAACAGAATATTTTTCCTCTCAACCACCCCGCAAGCCTGTATTGACCAGATGATACCAGAATCTTTTACAAACATACATAGCCATCATGCCATTCCCTTTTGGGATAAACCAAGTTTTATCTTACATGCTCACACTAAATTATGCAAGTTAAGATCTCTAAAATAGAGGCTACCTTGCAAACCACCACGATTGCTGGCATCCTGGACATATGAGGGCACATGTAATATACCAGGAAATGAACAAGATGCAGTATTTTAGTAGTTTTATTTATTCATTTTTAGAATTAATTATTGAGCTAGTTCTTTGATCAACAGCTTGATTGCCTATCAGTTATTTATACTACTACTCATTTAGAGACCACAATTGGGAGAGGAAACTTAGTAATTAAGCAAAACGGTCCATGCGATTGTCAAATTTATATTTACTTTCTATTTCCTGAGAAAGAAATAGAGGGAGACTAGTATAGATCTATCTAAATAGCTTTAAATAGATGCAGAAGAGTCAGCTAGGAAGGATAGCTTTGGGACACATTGGTGAAAAATAGTAATCAGGAAATGAAAAATAGTATAAAAATTAGTTATCTATATTACCACAACCAGTGACAGTCTCCTGCTGCTTAAATTGTAGAATCATAAAAAAACAAGACCAAGGCATATAAAACTCACAAAAGCATGAACAGTAAAATCATCAACCAATAACTATAAATTACAGATGAGTCCAACTCTATCATCCTCAAAAAAAACCCTTCAGTTTTAACCAATTTCCAGAAGGCCTAACCAACCTAGTGTGAAAGGGAAGAATATTCTATATGGCTACTATGGAAAAAAAGACTGCTTCTGGGCCCAGTCCTTTTTACCTCACAAAAATGGGCAGAATGGTGTTTCCTATCACTTTTTTGTCCCTCTTCTTCTAGTGCATGCAAGGAGTAGTAAGTTATTTCTTCAACCTGGCATTGTGTGTTACAGCACTAGACTACTGTTGTCATTGTTTGGTACCCTCCATACCAAATGTGCGCCAAATGTCATACTGGACATTTTCTCATTGCTGAATGAACTATTTTTCACCTATATTTTTAGCCAGCAGAAAACTATACTTGCATGACATTTGCTGTTCCTATTGCTGATCCCTATTCCGCTCTATTGCTGCTACTGCTTCTGTTTTCAGTCACTGCTGACCACCTGACTTCAAGATGATGGGTGACAAAGCCTAACCGGTTTTCTGTACCCTAAGGCTTCCCTGTGTCTAAATAAGAGTGAAAATGCCACTTAAAGGGTCAAACGCTACTTTAAGATCAGTATAACCAAGGAACTGGGAATGAAATGAAGACAACATGGGGACATGGCAGAAAAGAGATGTTGCCCAGATATATTTGCAAGTGGGTTACAAGTACACCAAGAATCTTGAAAAGTCATATTTTGTTTTGAGACTAAGCAGTGGCATTTTGAAGATACATAAAATCAAGCTAAACTAATTTTCCCTGCTGTGGTATATTTCAGATGTGACTACTACTAATCATGCTGTCTAGGAATCTAGGGAGGCACAGTCAAAACATCTGGAAAGTAGCAGGTTGGAGAAGGCTAAACTAAATATTGTAAAGATGCATGAACAGGATTGTCTCTAATTCTTTAATTCTTTTTTATAAATATATATTTTTATTGAAAATTTTAATAGGAGCAATAACTAATACAAAGTAAAATAGAACAAAGAAAATGAACAAGAAAGAGAGAAATATAATGCTGAAGTGCAATAATAAAAAAAGTAGAAAATAGAGAAAAATATAGAGAAGTGGCTTCTGATCTCCTTCATACAGGTAGCTGTTATAAGTACAGTTACCATGTTTCCCTGAAAATAAGACTCTGTCTTATATTTTTTTGAACCCTGAAATAAGTGCTTTGCCTTATTGCCGTGCACTCAAAAGCCCGATTAGGCTTTATTATCAGGGGATGTCTTATTTTGGGTAAAACAAGGTACATGTTAACTTATCTCTGTAAAGCTATATCATAAGAGCTGAATAAATAATAGGGAGTAGAATAAATAATACCTAGCACAGGGAGTAGAATAAATAGCTACTCTAATAATAGTAGAATAAAAAATAAATAAATGGTGCAGTAAATAATATAATAACAATTATATTGATATGAGGAAGTGCTGGAAATAATGATTTAGAGATCAATGTGAGAATGACTTTTTCAAAAGTGGAATTGAAAAAAATGTAAATGTGGTCCCCTCGAAATGATGAAAAAAAATCATAAATATAGGGGGAATGTCTAAAAATAATAAGACTATAGGAGTAGATAGTTTAAGTGAAGAGTTAAAATCTGGATATAGCCTTGCTATGGAACCACTTGTGCAACTTGTTCTGCTATGTGTGTGAAGACTCATCTGATAATTGGAAGAATACTATTATTGTCCCCCTGAATAATGAGGGTGATAGAAAGAATGAGTGCAAAACCTATAAGAGAATTAGATTGTTAGGTGGGTCTGGGAAGGCATTTGGCAGAATTTTAATTGAAAGCTGTAAAAGGTGACCCCTTGAAAATTTGGGAAGGACAATGCTGGACAGAGAATTGCTGACAGAGTTTTTCCTTAGCAGTTCATGAAAAAATGTGAGAAAGAAAATTTTGATTTAGTGAAAGCATATGATAAAGTTAATTCAATTAATTTATGGAATGTTCTGTGCACATATGGAGTCAAAGGTTGCTGAAGTCAAGAGTATATTTATATGTATATGTATATATATATAAATGTGTGGGTACATATGTGTGTGTGTGTGCGCAGTGGTGGGATCCTACCGGTTTAACAACTGGTTTGCTGAGTGCGCGCTTTGCATGCAGACTTTGAAGAAAATTGAACTTCTGCGTTACTGAGAGCAAGAAAATCAGCTGAGGAGCAGCAATCCACTCTGTCGTGCTGATCAGCTGGGCTTTGGAAGCAGAAATATAGGTAAGAATAACGCAGGGGTGTGTGCAGTGGTGGGTTGCTACCAGTTCACCCCGCATTGGGCAAACTGGTAGCAGGGGTGGGTTCTACCCACCTTCACTACCGGTTCTCTTCGTGCACGTGCGTGCACGTGCGCGTGCAAAATTTGCGCACGCGCACTCGCTTCGCTCACATGCGTGCGTAAACCGCGCTACCACACATGCGCATAAGCTATATTTTCGGAAAAAGCGCCGAAAAAGCGCTCTGCGCATGCGGAGAGAGCTAATTTTGGCAATTTTTAAAAATAAAGGTGAGTTGGGGTGCCCAGGTGGGCCCGGGTCCGGGACGCTGCGAACCGGTTCGGTGACGTCACAGCGTCACCGCTACCTATTCGCACGAACCGGACTGAACCGGGGGCAACCCACCACTGACCGGTAGCATTGGTAGCGGGAGGCTCCGTCCACCTGCCCGATGCTTCTGCGCAGGTGCAAAAGTTTCTGCATCTGCGCAGAAGCGTCGTGCGTGTACACACATGAGCAAACTGGTAACAAACTAAATTGAAACCCATTACTGGGCAGGCAGGAGGATCCACTTCAAAGAAAGAGAGAACCAGTTCGCTCTTGGCTGAAAGTTAGAGCAAACGGTTCTCCTGAACTGGTCTGAACTGGTAGAATCCCACCACTCTGTCTGTGTGTGTGTGTGTGTGTGTGTGTGCGCGCGCGTGTGTAGATGGAGATAGAGATAAAGATAGAGATAGATGTTGTTGAGAACCTAAATTATTTTCTGCAAAAGTTAAACACATTGTCCATCCAAGATGGAGCACATGTTGTCAAAAGATATTGAGGTAATCTAGTAATACTGACACTACACAGGATCAGGCTCTCGCTAAGAATTTCTAACTTGGCACTTGGTTGATTTACTAGTTTTGACTTTAGCTGGCTCAAGATGTCCTATCAAATACCATGTCATGATGCTTCACTTGGCTGAATTACTTATTCCACATGATGCAGCCTTGGAGATAACCTAGAAACTCATTTGATATAAATGTACCAGCCAAACTCCTGGGGCACAGGAGGTGGCAGTCCTTTCAATAGTAATTTCTTTCGGAACAGTTACTTTAGTCATAGGTTTAGTTTAGGTTAAATTAGATTAGCCATAGGTGCATGTGAGATTTATTTTAAAGTTTAGATTTTGAACAATTTATGTATTCTATTTTCATTTCTAGTTTTTCTTGATGTGTATGATTTTATTATATGCAGACCAGGCATCCTAGAAATGTTAATTATAAATACAAGCTCACTAAGTGGGTTAGATTATGGATTTCAAATCCAATTTGTATGCCCCCTCCAAATGTAAACAAATTTTTGTCTGGAATTGATGGTTTTGTTATCCCTGCTCACACAAACTATTTAAGGAGTCTTAAAGGGGTCCAGGATAAAGGAACACCATGTTCACCACATATAACAAAGAAGAGTTTACATCTCTTATACTTGTCACCAATTTCATCAGCTACAAGTGGTGATAATGCCAAAAGCAACGAAGATATCAATTCATCCAATCTCTTGCCTACATTTGATCAAAATAATCCCAAGAAACTTGATCTGTGTCCAGTGCTGTGATCTGCCCTAGACACCAGCCTTGTTTCTTGCATCCTGCATTTTATGGCCTCTCATAATTGGGAAAGGTGAAAGGTCAAACAGTAGAGCCATTGTACCAGCCTTCCAATCCTTTTTAAATGCATGTGAAAGACAAATTTCCCTAGAGACTCCACGGAATATTGCCTTAGGCAAGGGAGAGAGAGAGAAAGAAAGAGAGAGAGAAAACACCACAGCCCAGAAGATTAAAAAATGACATCAAAGGAAGCAATGGTCAACTTTCCATTTGGAGCTGTGACTTGTTATAAAAGTGAGAGGAACCCAAATTGGTAGCTTTTAAGAATCTTACATGATAATATTTCTTTCACCAGGAGAAGGAGGAGAGTGCTCCACTGCAAACCAAAGTCGTTAGTTGGCTTGATGCCCAGACAAAATCATTTAAATCATGTTTATAACAATCACAAGAGAATCAAAACTAATATATTTCTCAAATCAACCTCTGAATATAAGCTCAGGATCAAAAAATTAACATCACAAACTTCCAAAAGCCTTTAATTCTAGCAAACATCTTTAACCTTATCACTGGGTCATTTTAGTGCCTCACTTAAAGAAAGAAATCCTACATAACAAGCTTTGCAATAGAATGTAAGCACTAATAGCTTTCTGAGTTTACAAAGCCAGCTTCATTTTAGAAATTATTTTTGGTATATGTAGGTAATAATTACTAGTAAAATTTGGAAATGTTCAGAGAACTATATCTACTTCGACAATATATAAATGTCATAAAGTACAATCTAAAACATTTTGTTTGGACAAAGAACGTATTATCACCTTGATCTCAAAACTGTTTTCAATGCATCAATCATAATAAACTTCTGGATTGGCTTTGAGGTTTAGGAGTGGAGGATCTTCTATCTTCTATAGTAATTTCAAGTCAATTTTGGGAGAATGAAGGAAATAAACCTAGCCTAAGGCACTCTATGCTGCAACTTTCCCTATTTAATGCCTACATGATATCTCTGGGTGAGGTCAATAATAGCCATAGCACTTAGACTTATATACTGCCCCACAGTGTTTTACAGCACTCTCTGGGCAGTTTACACGGTCATTATATTGCCCCCATCAATCTAGGTCCTCATTTTA
>JANHFM010003139.1:152408-163793 GCA_032468115.1 Grayia smithii
GAAGGAAGGAAGGAAGGAAGGAAGGAAGGAAGGAAGGAAGGAAGGAAGGAAGGAAGGAAGGAAGGAAGGAAGTCATAGTAGCACAGTTATTACAATGCATTATTGCAGGCTGACTGTGCTCATTGCCAAGAGTTCGAGTCTCACTGGCTCAAGGTTGACTCAGCCTTCCACCCTTCTGAGGTGAGTAAAATAAGGACCCAGATTGTTGGGGGCAACATGCTGCTTCTGTAAACCACTTAGAGAGGGCTGTAAAAGTACTATGAATTAGTATATAAGTCAAAATGCTATTGCTAGTGCTATTGCTGATATCTACATTTGAAACTAATATTCCTGGTTCGCTTTTTGGGGGGTTCTGCTTCCCTATCTTTTCCAAGCAGGTAAACTGAAGAGGCACAAAAAAAACCCTGAGTATTTTTCAGTGTGTGGCGTCTAAGAATTCACCACATTTTTCATGCTAAAGGTAGATTGTAAATAACCATGATTCATTTGAGCATGTGGGACACCACATTAGAGTACATGAATTCAAGGATGTCCCATTTGTTTCAGCTCCAGAAATTTCAATTTATGAAGGCAGAGGAGTTGTTAAATAACTTTGCATAGAGAATAGATTAAAGAAAATTGCAATCTATTTATTCTTGGAACTGTCAAAGAATGAGGAAATTAATTGAATCAATTATTTAGTAAGTATGAATTAGCTCTTGAGTTCTGTCATCTGCACATGGCTGGGGGAAAAAAAATTAAGTGTACATAGATCTTTTCTTTGGATGCTAATAGAGGCTTAGGATTTTAGCCTGTCTGATTTATGGGAGGGATAAATCCTTTTCTGCAGTCTGCATATATGTCCGTCGAGTAGAAAACGTACAGAGAACAGAGGCTTCTGTACTTGCTCCAGTGCATTTGTGTTTAGCGTTCCTTATTCATTTCACAACTCCTCATACTGAAAAGCTCTGTTTAGGGACGCAGTGGCTCAGTGGCTAAGACGCTGAGCTTGCCAATCAAAAGGTCGGCAGTTCAGCGGTTCAAATCTCTAGTGCCACGTAATGGGGTGAGCTCCCTTGTCCCAGCTTCTGCCAACCTAACAGTTCGAAAGCACGTCAAAAATGCAAGTAGAAAAATAGGGACCACCTTTGGTGGGAAGGTAACAGCGTTCTGTGTGCCTTTGGCATTTAGTCATGCCGGCCACATGACCATGGAGATGTCTTTGGACAGCACTGGCTCTTTGGCTTTGAAACGGAGATGAGCACTTCTATCTTCAAACAGGAGGTTTATGTCTGTTGTTACCTAAAATTAAAAATTAAACCACTGGCTGTTGGAAAAGTGATTCAGGTGTTGTGATGTGTCTCACCTACATAGATCAGAACAGTGCAAGTCATGGTATTTTCTGTTATCTACGGAAATGGAAGTTGAAATTTAAGAGACCAGGATAGAAAGAGTATTGATGCTTTTGAACTTTTGTGTTGAGAAGACTCTTGGGAATACCATGGACAGGCAAGGAATTAACAAATGCGTTACTGAACAAATCAACCTATAGTTTTCATTTGAGGCACAAATGATCAGGCCCAAATTATCCTACTATAGACACATTATGTGAAGAAGGCTAAACTGCTAGACAAGGCAGAAGAAAACAGAGAATAACCAGATGAATTGACTCTGTTACAAGCGGTGATGGGTAGATTGTTAGAAGATCTGAAAGACTAGACTGTCATAGAGGAAATCTATCCATATGGTCACCAAGAGTTAATATTGATGATGGCACATAATCAATATATCAATTATCTATACTGGAATATCTGCAAACAGCAGGAAATTATTAGATAAACCAACTTTCCTTCTCCACCTCCCCAATAGGGAAGAGAAATACAAGTTATGTATGTTTTAGGCTTAACACAAATGGTAATCACCTGCAAGACAAACAAAATGTTTAATTGGAGTCTGTGTTAAATATTGATTCCAAATTCATATATAGGCCTGGCCAGGGAGCTGAATATGAATGAATCATAATTAGTATTTTTTTTCAATTCAGTTAGAGAAGGAGAAGCAAACATCTCAAGGCTTGATTTGACTCACAGTCTCATACAGATACAACTAAATCCAGGCTTAACTTTCCCCTTAAACATAGTTTCATGGAAATGTAAACTTAAAAAAAAAAGAATCAGATAAACTCCAAATATTTGTTATTGAGGCTGGTGTAGGGATTATGGTACTGATCAAGGACCAAGGAAATCCAAATTCAAGTCTACCCTTAATTCACGTATGATTCCTTCCTACTGAAGGGCCATGGATATGGATATGAAATAAGAAGGAATATTGGTAAATTTTAGCTCTGCATGTTATAGTGAAAGAATCTTTATCTCAGCCATGTAGGACTTCTTCAGGGCACCAGATGGAAAAGGTCATTTTTAACCCATTCATGTTCAATGGATGGTCATCTGGTCAATTTAATAATTCTTCTACTAAAACAAAGCCATCTCTTTCCTCAACTATTTCTTCTATCTTCCAAATGTGTATCATCTTCTTTGATCCGTTTTAATTGGGGCTGTAATCCTTAATGAAAGTATTGGATAATTTACATTTTATCATGTTTCCTTGTTTGTTCTTATGGGAACACCTTCAAGGAATAGTCATTCTTATTTTCATTTACGTAGGAAAGACCATCAGTCCTAAGCCAATGTTCTTTTCTTTTTACACAATAGTGCAGTCTGATTGCAACTATACCTCTCTGAGGTGACACAATAAACAAGTTACAGTTCTGATCACCAATAATCTTCCGGAAAAGTACTGCACAACACACCACTGTCTTTATCAACAGGATGAGAAGAAAACGGCCAAAAAAAATATAAACCACCAGCACAAACTTAGTAATAAGTGTTGCGTTGTTCAGTATAGTTCCACACAAAGAAGAAGATTCCCCCTTTCCATATGTATATGGAATCCTTTATTCCAGACCTTGCCAAATAAATATCTTCCACATCTTTTAGGAATCTTTTCTCCAGAATTGTTGAGAACTCGGAATTGAAGTCCCACCAATCTGGAAGCTCTGGTTGAGTGAGGAAGGATGACTGAGTTGGTAACAGATCAAGTACCGTATTTCTTTCCTACCTTCTGTTTAAAATAAGGAGTTTGTGCATATACAAATATAAGAGAAAGAGAGAGAAGGGACTGTCAGCTTGCACACACTTTCTCATCCTTTATTTCAGCTGAAAAAGGAAGCGCTCCTCCTCTCTCGCCTGCCTCAGCTCGTAGTAAAGAGGGAGGCTTTTGTTTACTAACTCTGCCACATGCTTGGATGACACATGATGCTCCTACACTATTTCTGCTCTGCAGTGGTTCCTCACTGGCTCTTGGTGCCACAGCAACGCACATGTCTTGCCTGAAGAAAAGGGAGGGGAAGACCCACATTTCTTTTTTTGGTTACAGCTTTTTTTTCCCCCCCTGGGGCATTCTTGGACACATTTCCCAGACAAAGACATTGGATAGCTGCACTCCCCAGATGGAACGGGTCGTGTTACAACCAGTTCTACAGCTTCCCTTCAGGACTCTTGACAGGAAAAACAAAGCCCTGTTAACCTTTGCCATTCTAAACAAAGTTAGCTACCCCAGAACTGACATTAGGGACAGATGCTGATGGAATGCTATCTAGGATGGGAAAACAATTCCAGAAGGATTTGAGAAGAGAGGGAGTGATTAATTCTTCTCTCACCTATCAAACATATGGAATTCCTACATTTACCAAAAGCAAGAAGTTAGAATGGCACTCTAGCACTTGAGGAATTGTTTTTGTTCTAGTAAATCTTTTTTTTTCCCCCACACTGGCAAAATTGCTCTTTTTTGATGAACGTAAAATCAGAGATACAATTCTTTTGTCTAGAAACATTTCTCTCCTTCCCCCCCCCCTACACCCCAAACAAATTTCACACAAGTACAGCTATATACCAAAAATTGTGGGCAAAAGTCTGGGAGAAAGAGGGGATGAAGTAAAATGAAGCTCAAGATTGTAGGAAAAGCAATGGAGCAATCTGAACATCTGGCACTGCACGGAAATCTAGCCACAGTGAACGTATACACACATCCTTTCCTCCCTGAGCGGATTCTGCATTTGCGAAAACTTGGCAGCTGCCACAGAGTTCCTATAGGAAATAGCAATAGCTGTAACTTAAAGCTCTAGCTCTCTGCAGCCGTTGCCTAGTTCCATCCCCCACATGACCGAGGTCCACAACAGCTTCCTGAAGTGGTTGCAGGCTACCACTCCTGTTCAGTTAGAAACACCCACAATCAGGCAGTGAAACTTCTCAGCTTGATTTATATCTATTAAAACAGTTCCAAGGAATTTCTTATCTTCTACAAGTACATTCTTTTCATAAAAGCACAAGTTTCCTTTACAAATATGGCAAACTTCATTATGGATCTCATTGGCCCCCTAACCAAAGCTCTGGCACTGTGACACAACATGCACTTGTCTTTAGAAGAGAAACAGACGCCACAGCAATAATAAGCTCCTGAGTACAATTCTTCTCAGAAGGAATGTCAAGTGGCCCAAGCTGAAATCAGATCAGTCTAGGTAGGTTAAAATAAACCGGCTTGGATGATTCCTCCTCTCCTGTAAAGCATTCTGAGAGATCTGCTTGGGAGGGCTTCACACAAGGAAGGACAATCCACAAGGGTACCTTACAAAGTAATAGTGGGAAGTAGAAGCTAGTGGTGGTGAATACAAAAAAAGAGGAGAGGGAAAGGAAGAAAAAAGTATCCAGTGTCTAACGATAACAACATCTCCTCCTGAAGGACTCAGAGGAAAAGACAGCTGCTCAGAACTTTACAGCTGATTGGACTGGTGTAGGATCTTTTATAAAATAGAAAAGATTGTAGTGAGCCTTCTAAGAACTCTTCCCACTTCTGCAAATCTTTCCTTGCAAAGAACTTTAATCAAAAAGTCTAACAAAATACTCTTTTGAAGATGGGTTGGCTCCAAGATCTTTTTTGTGAAGATGCCAAAAGATTCCTTGGAGTGCCAATGGTGAACTAATGCAGAAATTTAGTATCTCACCTTTGCTAGAAACTCAATGGTCATGTTCATACAATATGACTCAAGAAGGTCAATTAAAAAACCAGCAGATGTATTTACACAACATGCTAAGCCTGCTTAAGGTTCATCATGGGTTGGTTTAGATCTTATTTTATGCAGCTTGGTGTGTTAGACATGCCCAAACTTTTCAGTTAATTTATGACTCTGTATATTATGCAGCTCTAATATTGATCTAACTTATTTTCAGGGTAACGGTGTTATGTGAACATGTCATATTAAAAGGCTTTAGGCAAGCCTTTTATCAGTCTTGGACACTTACGTCTATTTGCAATCTGGGAGAATAGAACTAATCAGGGTTTAAAAATGAAAAGTGCTTTGGATCATACATGTGCATAAGTACAGCATCTCCCTGCTCTTCATTTAAGCAGCCTGCCTTTTTTTCAGGTTTCCTTGTGAGACTGCTGCTGCTTTAACAGTCATGTTAATGAATGGATAGCATATGCCATATACTGTAGCAGGAGCACATTTTTTTTCACAATTACAAGAAAGTCTGGGGAAAAAAAACCCTGGCTGTTTTAATTAAGACCAGAAAATTGCTATGCATGTGCAAGTTTAAAACATTTCTGAAGCATGCAGGGCCTTGGTACTAACTCACTTTATTGTAACAATTATAATACAGACTACTTGTGGTACCTAGGAGAATTACACCAATGCTTTGTACTGTTGTTGTTACACTCAAAGCTTTTGATGAAAAAGGACCACTGCCATGGCGTCGTGCTTCACCCATCACACCATGTTAGTTTCGTTCATCTGCTTCACAAGACAGCACCAACAGAAAAACGAATCTCCAAAGCGATGGATACTTCAGGGCATTAGGGGAGAGAGTTGGATTCTTCATGGTATTTAAGGCTGAACTACATTTGAGGCTAGATGTCAAAGCATGAAATTTGGCTTCCTGGGGTAAAGACGACAGAATTATACTGGAAGTCTTGCCTACTTGTTCTGCTATCCAGCTGATGGACTTAGTCAGCAGAAAATATTATACCTTTCCATAACTAATGGAAACAGAAGACCAGCCCCTTACAGCATAGGAGATGGCAGAGGGGCCTTGTTCTTTCTCTCTCTCCTAACACCCCTGCTAAAGTGATAAACCTGAGGTAAACAGATACCCCTCAAAATATTTGCAGTTTTTAAGTTGTCCTTGGGAGCAGAAGACAAGGCTCAAAGTGGTAGATTGGTACGCAGAAAGAAAATAAATGTATATACTGTATTTAGGAACTCTCCTCAGAAGGACTAAACCTGGCCATCACTTAGAAAGAGTAGGTTTGATTCTTTTCATCTTAGTTTCATTGATTTTTTTTACTTTGTTCAATAGTCTTAATAGAAGACATTCAAAAACAAATCTACTTCTTTCTTTATACTATAGCTGCCTGCAAACTTTATTTATTTATTTGTTCAGCTGCAGCATAACTGAACAAAGAAAACCAGCTTTACATTCCGAAACAATGATTATATTAGTATTTCTGTGAGGCAGAGCTACCTCTGTAAACAAATTACAGTAGAATCAAATAAAGAATAATTATAAATATATATTTCAAAAAAATAGTTCCCAGTTTTGAAACAAACTGTATATTATCAATATTAATACAAAGCACATTCTAAGCATATTGGCAGTGATGGCACAGAAGTTACACTACTTGGCTAATCAATATATTCATACAAGCCTTCTTCCAATGAATTAATTCTGTTGCCTTACTGCTACCCCTACTGTACTTGCTCTTCAAGCTGCCTACCCTCTGTAGATGAAGCCTGTGGAACTGATCTGCAATGCACTGTAACTTCCGTGCAATCTGAACTTCGGTACGCAATTCCTGCAGACTTTCCTGAGGTTCCTCCTGGAGATGGGGATTCAATGTGAAATCGATTGGTTGGACATGTAAACGGTATCCAGCATTTCCTGCCAAATATCATACAAAAAAGGTGTTTGTATCACAATATGGGTATAAGATCTTTTTTGACATCAACAGCATGACATTAGACAATTTTTTTTTTGTTATTGTAGTGCCTTTGAGTTAGCATTGACTGCCTGGATTAGGCCCTTCAGTTTCTTAAACAGATTTTCAGAAGTGGATTTGCCATTGCCTGATTTCTAGGGTGGAAAGAGAGTGACTGGCCCAAGGTCAGCCAGCTGACTTTGTGCCTAAGTCAAGACTAGAACACATAGGCTCCTGGCATCTTAGCCATTACACCAAGCTGGTTCATTTAAATAATATAATTGAACTCAAATTTGGAATATTATACCCATGGCAACTAACATGGTTTTAATCAACATTTAATTTAGTATTACTATTGCACCTATACCCCACTTTTCTATTGGGAGCTAAAGCTGGTGCTCCCCTCATTTTACCTTCACAACTCTGTGAGAAAGGTTAGACTAAGAGTAAGTGACTAGTTCAAATTTATCAGTGATCTTTATATTAAGTTCCAATTCAAAACCATAATAATAGACTGACTCCCTCATATGAATTAAATTTGAGTTGCAGTTAATTACCAATTACCAGTTGAGAGAACAACTTAGATTACTTAGATTACTTTTTCTTACTTAGATTACTTTTCTTCTAAATTAATTTAGTATTGCAGGCTAATTCTGTAGTTCGGCAGTTTGAGTCTCACCAGGCTCAAGGTTGACTCAGCCTTCCATCCTTCTGAGGTGGGTAACATGAGGACCCAGATTATTGGAGGAAATATGCTACCACTTAGATCAGGCTGTAAAGCACTGTGAAGCAGAAGACAAGTCTTAGTGTTATAGCTATTGCTAGAAATGCCAAGTGAGGGCAATTCATTTATTAATTCTGCATTTAAGATGGACTATATTTTTCATTTTTCATCTATTTCTTTTTTTGATAACACTAACTCTTTTTTGATAACTAGCCCAGTTCTGCATATTATGAAGACTGTTTCTATGCGACTTGATACCAAAATTCAGTGGAGGGTTTCATTGCTGCCAAATGTTGGTGGCCAAAGATGAGAGAGAGCACAGAGTCACACGTATGTCTTGAGCTGCTGGCTGTCCAGTCTTGCTCTAAATAAAATACGCTGAACATGAAGCAAGACCTCCCTGTGCCTGTTTCACGCAGAGCCAGGCAAAAGGTCTTGAGATAACTATCTGAAGCAACAGCAGAGGCAATTGCTGCTTTGCTCAAGAACAGCAAGGTTCATTTAAAAAGGGAACAGGTTATATCTGTGGTTCACTGCCTTTTTTTTCACTGTAGACAAAGAAACAAGTAACAGCTGATGATTCTTACCATAAAAGAGTCTCTGAGGCTCTTCAATGACTCCACAAGGTAACATGATATCCTGGCTGGAAGAGGATGCATTGAGGGTCTGTGTTGCCTTGTCCTGTTGTTTAGCATGCCTGCTGCCTGGGCCACAACAATGTGTAAGTGGGAAGAGCTGAAACCTGCCCAGGAGGCAGTTGTAAGATTTGCTTTGGGTGAAAATGCCACGAAAGGCCATTTTGCTGGACTGACTGACCAGTTCACAGTCATCAGAGTGGAACACATCATCATCTAACCCATCCAAATGGGAAAAATCATCTTCCAGGTAACCAGGCGGATCCATTTCACCTGCAAATATATACATTAATAAGAATATTATGAGACAAGATAATACAAAATTGAATAGCAGAGGCAAAAACATACATGCATTTTATTTGTGCTGCCACACAAAGCTATTTCTGAATGCTGTCTGGGGGAAAAAAGTTAATTGCTCTGACCGAGTTCCCTCTTCTTCTTTCAAACAAAATTCTGAAGCAAATGGGAAACAAAATACCATTTAAAGTTCAGACTGTTTACAGTCTAGTCAGCCCTATGAAGAAAGTTAAAAGAGAAAAAAAAACAGCTTCCAGGAAAATTATTTTAGAATGCAAAGGTTATACACCACATTAATACTTTAACAAGCATTCCACTCTCAAAAAATACTATTCTAAATCGTCTACACAGTTTTGAGAATTCTTAATGTAGAGTATCTGAAAACATTAATCAAGTTTGTTAATCTAAATAATAGAGCCAGTGGATCCTGGGATTGAGTGTGCTACTCCAATTTACTAGGAAATACATCCAAGTACAGCCGGTTTTTGCCATTTTAATAGAACAAAATTCCATGAGTCTCTCTTGGAAATTAACTACTTAAAGATATAAGTCTGCCATCTTAAACTTGGGATGTGGAGAAATACTTCCCATGTCATAGAAGAACTAGAATAAATATATATCACACACACACACACACACACACACTTTGATCTAAGGCTCTCTGGAAAACAGCATCTGAAATAGAATTGCTGCTCAACACTGTGCGTATATGCAGCCAAGATATTGAAATGAAGTTTGGATAGGATAAATGTACCACTTTCACCATCAACAGGGGAAAAATAGTGAAAACTGAAGGAATCAGAATGCCCTATGGAAATAACATCAATAGTCTGGATGAAAACCATTACTACAGATGCCTGGGTATCCTTCAAGTTGACTGTATCAAGCACAGTGAAATCAGGAAGAAAGTTAGAAGTCATTATATCAAGAGATTGAAGATCTTAAACACCAAAGTCAGTAGAAGGAATGCCATCAGGGCAATTAACACCTGGGAAATCCCACTCATGAAATACACTGTGGGAATAGTAGCCTGGACTCGAGCAGAAATAAAAGCCCTGGATAGGAAAACCAGAAAAATAATGAATCACGGCCTTCATCCATACAGCAATGTCGACAGACTCTACTTATTAAAGAAAATGGATGGATGTGGAATATTGTCAGTAAAAGTGGCATTGGAAGAATACCCGAAGGACAGTGAAGAAGATGCACTGAACCTAGTATACAAGGAAAGCTTACTGAGACCTGGAGAGACTAAATTGGCCTACAAGAAAGACCAAATGAAAAACAGGAAAGAGAAATGGCTAGGCAAAGTATAACATGGTCAGTTTTAAAAAAGGAGGCAAAGCAGACCTGGCAATGGCTAAGAGTAGGAATAATGAAGGAACAGACAGAGGAGTTAATTCTGGCTGCACCAAGACCAAGCTTTAAAAACAAATGCCTTACAAAGCCAAAATTGAGAAGACAGCACCAGATAGCAACAGACAGCAAATGCATCCTCTGCAAAGAAGCTGAAGAAATAAAGGGACTATCTACTTAGCTGCTGCAAAATCACGGAGACAGACTAAAAACAATGGCATGATACAGTAGCTACAATGGTGCATTGGCGTATCTGCAAAAAATACCTTTTGCCTCCAAGCAAAGACCACAAAATAAACAAAACCATCGAAAATGAAGAAGTGCTCTGGGACTTTGAATTCAAACAGATAAACATCTGTACCACTACACCTCATATATAGCCATTGTTAATAAGCAAGACCAAAAAAAATCTGGATATTGGATATGGCAAAACCTGGAGACAGCAGAATAGAAAAGAACTGGAGAAAGTCACAAAACATAAAAGACCTGTAAATAAAAGTAGAACAATTGTGGCAAAAGAAAGCAAACCACCAAGATTAATAGCCCCAAAACCAGGTGAACACCATCATCTCTGACAAAATCACCAGCCAGTTGCAAATGGCAGCTTTATTTGGAACAACTTACATCCTGAGCCTCTTCCTTTAACACCATCAAACACCATCTTCTTATTCCAGGTTCTCAGAAAGGACTTGATAGGTGGATAAAAATGCCAAATCCAGTCTAAACATCTGGCTGACTAGTATGCAATGAACCATAATAATTTATTAAATTTATATGCTGCCTGATTCCTGATGATTCTTTTACAGCAAAAGGCAATCATCTCTTCTAATGACAATTAAAGATTTCCTTTTTGCCCACCAAAATGTTTTTCATTGCCAGTGTGTTTCACGCAACAGTCAATTCCATCTGCTTGTTTCAGCTATGTTATCCTTTCCCATGCACCCACACCAAATGTGATTTAATGTTAGGGTTACTGTTTGATGGTTGACAGTTATCTCTATGAATTTATGTAAACACAAGGCTATTGCACCAAGTGGTAACACCCGCAGCGGACAAAAAGGTTTTGGACATGAGATTTTAACATTAGTAATGGGCAAAAAAAGGAACAAGAGCCAAAAGGAAGAAAAAAATATTCTGAAAGCAACAAATCATAGAGAAAGGAGAAAAGGGCTCAGATCCATTTCTAGCAGATAAGGGGGGGGAGGGGAAGCATTGTTGGCAAGCATTACAGTAGAATGTGCTGTTTGTTGGGACTCATCTATTCTCTAGAAAGATAAGAGGGGCATGCGCAAGATGGCGTCAGTCCGCTGAGCTCCGATCTGAACTGGGGGGCGTTTTAGCGGCTTGTGAGGCTTGGCG
>JANHFM010003141.1:24082-35779 GCA_032468115.1 Grayia smithii
AACTCTTTATTTTAACTGGAAAAGTTGGGGGTCGTCTTATACGCCCAGTCATCTTATACGCCGGAATATACGGTATTTTCACACTTACAACCATTGCAGCATCCTCACAGTTAAGTGATCAAAATTCAGACAGTTGAAAACTGGCTCATATTTATGATAGTTTCAGCATCCTGGGTCGTGTGGTCACCTCTTGTGACCTGACAAGCAAATGGAGAAGCCAGATTCACTTAACAACCATATTACTAACTTAACAACTGCATTGATTCACTTAATAACTATAGCAAGAAAAGTCATAAAATGAAGCAAAATTCACTTAATAATTGTCTCGCTTAGCAACAGAAATTGTGGGCTCAATTGTGGCTTTATGTCAAGGACTCCCTGCACTGTAGAGAACATTGTTTAAAATTGGGATGCAGAATTGCCACCCAATTACATATAGGTAATTCTTTCCACAGCAATCGAAAACTTATTGTTTAACACACGATTAAGCCTGGGCTTTAGTGACTTTATACAAGTATTGCCATTTGTTAGCTATTTCTGATGCCATTCTTATTGAGTATCTTTCACAGATTTTATTGTAATTTAATTACAATAATTGAAATTGAATTGAATGTTGTAATTGAATGTTAGTGAAATTGATGATTGAAAGTGCATTATTTCCCCAACCCCAATTTTTTTTTAGAAATAAATGCAACCTTATTTTCAGGGTGCTCTACTACTGATATAGAATAATAAATTTAATCAGCATAGATATTTTTTAATTTTTAAAAAAAAATAATAGAAAAAATGTTCAGAGCAGTCTATTTTTAAAAAGATGAAAAGCTACAATATAATATAAAGAGAAGGATGTAGAAAAGAAGATATCCTGATGTGGTGAGTATAAAGCCCTACCATGAATTAGAGACAAATTGAAAACAGACACAATAATTAGTTATCATCACAGCATATGGCAAACAGATGAGTTATGCATGTTTTAGTTCTAAAACTGGGTTTATCGCTATTCAACTACCATTCTCTACTCAATTACCTGTCCTCATTGAACTTAGATTAGATTTATTTTTGAGGAAATGCTTTTATAAGTGGGTTTACTAATACTTAGAGAACCCACTGAAATCCCATCATTGGATTAAATTAAATATTCTCAATATTTATTAATATAGAGATTTATTTGTAGCATGCTCGTGTTTATTAATGCAAAAGTAATTACTGGTATATTTTAATATTTTGCAGTTTATTCCAAGAGGAAATCTATGGTATGTCTACAAAAGTTACACTTGATCTTATTTCTAAATAATTTCCATCTGTACTTAGGAATTGATACTATTGACATTATACCATAGACAGGTAACTAAAGAAACACGTCATTTCTTTTTAATATGAATACTTAATAATTCCAGTGGAACCATGAATCAATTATTGTTTCATTTTGTCAATTCTTGAAAAATTCTAACTGGATTGATTAGACATGATCGTTTCGTAGTGACATCTGATAAAATCTGACTCCGTTACATGGACAGCTAGTTACAACAGGACTTTCCCAGTTATCTGCTTGCAGGGAAAGAAGGGTTTGAGGGAGCATCTTAAAATAATCACAGATTTTGAACGAATGTCCTAGAGCATTGTTTCTTAAACTTTCAAGTACATAGAACATCAAACAATATCTATTTTTATGAAGAATGTAATGACTGTTTCTATAAAAAAAAGACCAATATTGAAACAAGCAAACTTTAATAGTGCTGTTTTCTTTTACATTTTGCATATCAATCAAAAATATTAATGAGAGATATGATTTTATTATATATCTGATAGTGTATTTAATTAAAGACTAGAATGAGATTTGTTTTTAATGAAGTCTTTAGAGATAGAAAATATTACTTCTTTAATCTTGACTCTGTGCTTTTTCATTTTAATGCTTGCATCCGTTCTGTTCCATTGAAAAGTCTTCTAATAGTGCATTTTTCATTTGCTTCAGTGTGATCTCTAAGAAGAATGACCAGAATATTGAGTAGTAAAATTAGATATATCTAAACCCAGGAAGAACTTATTTGGCTCTTAGGATCTTTGGGCAGAGGATCTTTAGACTCTTTGGGGAGTACCAATGCTCTTGCAAAGGAACATTATTCAAGGAAGAAGATTCTAGAGCTCTCACAAATTTTGTTTTTACAGTTTAAATACACAGTTACCTCTTTACTTAAAAGATGGTGCCTTAGTATGTCCCATTATTTTCTTACAGCTTATTTTTTTATATACAGTAACATGATTTTACATACTGACCACTGCCTTCTGAGACTATTATGCTGATGCAGAGTTGGGCTTGGAGAGTGGCATGTTGATCCTAGAAGATGGAGGTAGTTCTTACTACTAATATCCACTCAAGTCTTTTGACATTTGTAAAACAAATTAGTCTATGACATTTGCAGCATCATGTTACCGTCACGTGACATTTGCGATGTTTTTCCCATTCGCAGGGCTGGGGTGGGCGTGGCCTGCACAGAACACACCCAGCTTGCGGATCGCCAGTTTTACACTCCTGGTCTATGAGAACTGCAGCAATCCTAAGGGTTTAAATTTGTAAATTTCAAAATATAAACTATGCAGGGCTTTTGAGTTTTATTTATTTATTTATTTTGCAGCGTTGGTAATTACTGTTCATATCATGAACAATGACTCATGTTTTTATTGCTTTTCCTTTCATTATACAAATGATCTCCACACCCTTGTAAAATAAATATGAACTTTTCTTCTATTTGAAGATCTGTGAATCTGAACTGTCTTGTGATTTACGTTTTAATTTGCTCTATTGCTCATGCTTCTTTCTCTGTACCTTC
Organism: Grayia smithii; assembly: GCA_032468115.1. Lineage (NCBI taxonomy): Eukaryota > Metazoa > Chordata > Lepidosauria > Squamata > Grayiidae > Grayia > Grayia smithii. The sequence goes on from JANHFM010003141.1 coordinate 26,911, forward strand.
TTAAAACTAATTTCAATAACTACAAGTGTTTTTGTTCTAACAAAATAATACTGTCTGCTTTTGAACATGGTAATTATTTTGCTTCCTACCTGTTAAATTCTTCACCTCCTTTATGGCATGGGTGAAGTTAAAAGAGACAGTTACTATATTTCCTTCCTTCCCAATTACTATAGAAATTTGACCTGCTGAGAGGATTTGCTGCTTTGGCAACTTATAAGTTATCTTCCAGCTTTTATTATTTACAGAGGGTGTGTTTGCACCACATCCCTGTTGATCTGCCTGACAGCCATGCTGCTTGTTTCCCTCTCTATGCCAGAAATCAAGTTGTGAAGTGTGCTAATTCTTTGCTGACTGTCTGAGAATAGCCAGAAGTTGTGGTCTTTTATTTCCATTTTAAATCCAGAAAATTAAATAATGATCAACTCCCTAAAAATTGTTTTCTTTTAAGCCAGAAATATTAAAATAATTTGTGTCCAGATAAGAACATCCTTTTTGGATCCACCTGTATGCACGCTGGAAGAGACTTCTCCAACCTAATGTTTTCTGGATTTAATATGAATGAAACTTCTAGAATTTTCAGCTAGCATGGCCATGTTTGGATAGTTTACGATGGCTTGCAGAAACTCAGTGAATCCATGTCTTAAATCTTGGCACATGAATTTTATGTGGAAATTCTCCCATACAGTTTGTGATAAATTTTAAGCTACACTGTAGCTTTATATGTATTCTTATATTTCCTCCAACCATTTCATAGATGTTTTCACATGACTTCACCTTTAAGGAAGCTTCTCTGTTCCAGTCCTGCTTCACTAGCAAAGTTGTATCTTCTGCTTCTAGATTGTTCTCTGGTCTTCTCAAGGATGCCTACTCTCCATTCATGAATTAGTACATAAATGTTTAATAAAAATATGAAACAGCAAAAAGCTATGAGGAACCCCAAAATTAAAAATAAATTTATTAAAACGTGACCATATTCCTCAGCAATATTAATTAAATTTTTCCTAACTGATTTCCCATATTCTGAGTATATTATCTTATGTTTGTATAAATGTGTCAATATTCTGAAGTTTCATATTTAGTTATTTTTCTTGATCTTTTGTGTAAAAGTAACAAGTAGTATAAAAATGTACATGGCTATTCTATCAAATGAACCAGCCCCAAATAAGGTTAGTTTCAGTGGTCCTTCTCTGGGAAGTGTTACTTTTAGAGGTGAGATATTTGTCAACCACAGAAGTAGTTATGACCAATCAGATCAATAGTTTATGAGTAGTTTATTCTTCATTTTCCTGGGATTAGAGAAAGCCTTTTTAAATTACTTAGGCCATTTAAATTTTATTTTAGTTTGTGGATTTCCTTTAGAAAAGAATCATGAAAATTGTTCATTTTATGTAATATACTCTGTTATAATTCATAATTGACACTGGTTTATTTCTCCAAACCTATGCTCACAAATGATACTAGGTGTGTTTTTTTTAAGTGGAAATTTGAATGGATAGATGTACTCTGAATATCTGTGAAACTTAAAAGCAGACCACTGCGAAGTTTTATAGTATGTAGCAATACTGTAAGGCATTGGTCACAGGAAAGTAATAACCCTGCTGTGGGTAAAGATTACAGAAGATTCCTGCCGATTGTATTTGACAAGCTGATGTAAAAACTGTTAGATGCTTGTTTAGATCTTAGCTAAAAAAAACAAAAATGGGTTTTCTCAGAAATGAAGGGTTTATTTTAATTCTTCTAACAATTCCTCCTCCCACACCTTCTTTCTTTTCTTTCTTTTAGGTGTGGAGTATCAAACCAGAGGCAGTCCTCTATAAACTCCCACACGGGGTTGAAACATCATATGCCAGTATGACTATTAGCACAGATGTACACACTTCAGAGCTCGTCATTCAAAGAAGAGGAAGAGAAACAAGATGTTTAGAGTCAACAACGAAAATGCTTGCATGACTACCGCCTTCCAAGAGTGCCTTCAGTTTCTGAAGTTGAAGAATAAGTAAACGGAAACAAGGATTACATATTATATTCTTTTTTCTTTTCTTTTTAACCACTTGGGATTTTAGTCTTTGAATTGACGTGGCCACAAGCACTGGACAGCAATATGTGTCATGTCATTGTTACTTGTCGGTCAATGTTATGGACACTCTTGAGTATTGTTGTGGCATTTGCGGAGCTCATAGCTTTCATGAGTGCGGATTGGTTGATTGGCAAGGCCCAACCTGGAAGTTTTCAGGACACAGACAGCAGGAGGGCAGGATCAATGGATCCCTATCGTCCAACCTTGGGGATCTATGGACGTTGCACCAGAATTGAGCACCTCCAGTCTTCCATGCCTGATACATCTTGTGGCCCCTATGCAGATAACTTCAGTGAAATTGCCAGTGGGTTTTGGCAAGCTACTGCTATTTTTCTTGCTGTGGGGATCTTGATACTCTGTGCAGTTGCATTCGTTTCTGTTTTCACCATGTGTGTACAGAGTATTATGAAGAAAAGTATTTTTAATGTCTGTGGGCTGCTACAAGGAATTGCAGGTAGGTGTGACCAAAAGGGAAGCTCTTACATATGTTTGTAATAAGTGGATTTGGAACACCCACATTTAGATTTTATTTTTGTAAATCCTTTTCTCATGTTATATAGCTAACTGACTCAAAGAAATATTATGCGCGTTTCCAAATTAAAGATGGTTCAATTAGTGGCAACAGCTGCCCAGAATTGTCTTATCTTGAAAAGCAAGGCAGGCTTGGATCGGGTAAGTACATAAATGGAAGGCCACCAGGAAATCCCAGGGTCAGATTATTGCAAAATAGCAAATAACATTTCAGAAGACAGTCACTTCTGTGTTTCTGCCAAGAAAACTATATGCATATGTTCATGAAGTCACCATAGGTCAAACTGAACTCATAAACCTTAAATTTTATTTGAAGTCAGGTTGGAATGTTTATTCAGATTCATCAGTGGAAAAGGAAGGGAATCATATTCCCTGATTGCTCAAGGTCCTGAAGAAGAGACATTATAAGAATGGAACATTAATATAAAAACCAGTCCAATTTAAAAATTTGTGTGATTCAGTTAAAATGCCTCAATTTTGAGGACCATTCATTCTTTTTCCCAGAGCAAGTCTGGGTACAGAATGACTTGCTGGCAACTTTAAGGAACTTGAGTTATATGCTGATTCTTTTTCACTATAGTTTCTTCCCTACTTTCTGATAAATTCATACTTTGCTGGAACATTTAAATCAGCCAGCTGTGGTTTACATATAGGAACCCCTCTTTGTTTCTAAGCCCTGATTGCAGTGTAATTACACCATGATTCTAGTTAGTTAAACCAAAATAATAAATACGATTTTGCCTAAAGCCAGAAACAGATGGAATGAATCATTCAGGATTGGGGTGGAGATGGGGAAATGAAATGAAAGGGGATGAATTTTAGTATTTGAATAATGACAAACCATAGTTCTTGTACAGTCTCTAGGACAGGGCCCCAACCCTCAGGCCATGAGTCATTTGGAATTGGGCAATGGAAGTGACAGGAGAGTATGTGCATCCCAACCAGCGTGAATAGTGGGCATGCACCCTCCATGAGTGGCGAGTGTGCGTGCCTGCTTGTGCAAATAGAGTGTGCACACACCCTTGCAAGCAACTCACATAGAACCACCCCCTCTCCTCTCCCCAGCCAAGCCACAAAGCCAGAAAGGTTGGGGAACTGGCATAGATCAGAGACAATAATCTACTGCTATAAAGTAATTTTAAAAAGATTCATTAGTGGGAATCAAATAGGATCTGAAAATGCAGCAGTCTGTAAATGGATAGTAACTTTGAAATGTTTGAAATTTAGCTCCTTTGCAACTTACATCATGTCAGCAATCTTGCAGTGATTGTCAAACTAACAGTAATGTAAGTGGGTGACGTCGAAAGTCTAGCTCCGTGATGGTGAACCTATGGCATGCGTAACTGAAGTGGCATGCGGAGCCATGTCACCTGGCATGTGCGGCGGCGGCTGTTCCTCTTGCAGTTTTCTGGCACGCAGATGCGCATGAGCATCAGCTGGCTTTTTTGCATGAGGCAGTGCTGGAACTACAAGAGCTGGTCTTCCATTTTCCTGTGTGAGCATGCGCTCCGGCCAGCTGATAGTCGCATGCGCATGTGTGCCAGAAACTCGGAAGAGTAGCTGGCTGAAACCGGAAGTTCAGTAGCTGAAACCGGAAGTTCATTTTTGGGCACGCGCATGTGCCCTGGGCTGCTCCTGTTCTGGATTGCTGCCAAGACTCCCGTGTTTCTTCCCTTTTTGGCACTTGGTGCCGGAAAGGTTCACCATTACTGGTCTAGCTGATGACATATAACAAAAGATTGCAATGTGCTAAGTTCTGGTGCTTGCACGTGTTTCAAATTGTCTGCCAGTGTTATAAAATATTACCTCACATTTATATTGAAGCTTGACTGTTATATCTGTACAGAGATTGCTAATGAATTCTGTTTTTCTGAGGTTTTTCTGTGAAATGGAGCTACTTTGCAAACTGTTGTGTGCTTTTGAGTTACTTGGAATATGTTATACTTTCCCCCTCTTCATCGTTATACATTTCTGTTGGCAATCAACGCATGAGCTTTTTCAGGAATGCAGGATCAGTGTAATAGTTCTAGATATGCTTACTCAAAAGTAGGTCTTACTGAATAAAATTATATTACTCCCAAGTAAGCATGCAGAGTATTGATGCCTAGGTTATCAATTTAAAAAGTCTGTAAATCATTGCAATAGATGCTTTATTCCTTGGAATTCATATGGGAAGGGGAAAAATACATCAATTGTTAAACTTTTTCCTTTCTTCGGCTGCGATTTACAGTAGGCGATACATGAAGTGTGATTTATGAGAAGATAAGATAGTTGTGTTCTTTTAAATTGTAATCCATTATCCCCACAGACTGGCATGCCAGGTCGCAGTGAGCCCACACATATCTTGGTTCAACTTTTAAGTCTGTCTGCAAATAAATTTGTGATTAAAAAATTCCCTTTAAAATTCCTTCAAAGTTTTTCTTTGGTTGTTGAAGTGGAGGAGCTACAGTATTCATGTGGTAAACAATTCTGTACCCAGATTGTTAAGAGGGAAAAAAAGAGTTTCAAAGAACTCTGAAGTAATAGAACCATATCATTAAATCTGTTACTGCTGTCTCATAAGAAAAAGCCACTGGTCTATTTGAGTGTCTTTGGAGTGTGCATAAGCTGCTTTTGTAGAAAGCTGTGAATCACTTGAAAGATCTGAGAACAGGGAAATAGTAACAAGAAATTAATTTTAACAGGATTGATTGTAATAATAGTTTCCTCTCTTAAGCAGTATTGTTTGGAGCCTCCAGTTATGTAGTCATTTAATGGACTTATCACTATAATACATAGGTACTTAAGAAAATATTAAGAGAACCAGTTTGATGTAGTAGTGGCTAGAAACTGGAAGACTGGAAGCCAGCTGAGTGGCTTTGAGCCAATCACTCACTGTCAGTTCCAGGAAGGAGACAATGGCAAACTATTTCTGAAAACCTTGCCAAGAAAACCTCAGGGACTTGTCCATGCAGTTGTCTGTCTGTCTGTCTGTCTGTCTGTCTGTCTGTCTGTCTGTCTGTCTGTCTGTCTGTCTGTCAGGAAGGAAAGAAGGAAGGAAATAAATAAATAAATAAATAAATATTGGATCTTGGAATATAGCAGATTATAGTTTGATGCAAAACTTTTGTAAATCAGCTACAGAACTATGTCCTAAGGACTTGCTTGTCTAATTCCAGAATTGTAGACCATGTGATCATCAAAGAGATGACAAATTGGCAGATGTAAATGGCTGTTTTGAAAATTTAAAGTAAATGAGGAAACAGTACTGGTATAATTGTCGCTTCAGACATGAGTGATGCTCATGTGGTCAGATTTTTTTCCATATGTGAGGACTCTGTTATGCTGGCTTTGCACTACTCTTAAACTAGACTGAAATAGAATGAAAAATGTATAGCTCAGTGTATGAGGGAACCCAATCATTGTCTTTGTATTCTGTGAGCTAGGCCATCACATTAACTCATAATGTAGTTGATCTATTTTACATAAAATGGTACTGCCTATGTTTAGGTTTTACTGAATTGCATGAAGTCAGCTATAGAGCTGTATACCTCTCTTCATGCCGCTAATCCATTCACCTGCAATCAGTTTATATCAGAGTCTGTGGCTTTTGTCATCTATTTTTACTAAGATTTCAGCTGAGTATAAAAGGGTAGTTTGTTTACTCTTGTGTAAAAGTAATCCCTGATAATCACACAAAGACTCACATGGCAATGGGAAATAGCTACCCTTGAATTATTAGAAAGTGGGGAGAATGGCCTTATGCAATCTCCATCTCTTTAATTTTAGCCAAATCATTTAAAATCATTTAACAACAGTCACTGATAGGTGATTGCCAAAAAAATAACCAAAAGCAGCTACTGGAGAAAATTTAGGGTAGGAATCCCTCAAAAATAGGATCTCCAAATGATAATATCCCAAATTAAACAAATACTTGAGACATTCACTCTCCAGTATCGGGCAGCTTTTTATACATAGAAGTAGGACTAAAGTGGTGGGAACAGGGAAGTGAAAGGTTGTTTACAATTTAAGGAGAATACATGAACCAGAAATACAACCAGAATGGCAATACAAATAGTCCTTAACTTGTGATAAGAATCGACAATTTCTATTACTAAGCAAGACAGATGTTAAGTGAATTGTCCCCATTTTATGATCTTTTTTTGCCATAGTCATTAAGCAAACCACTGTAGTTGTTATGTAGAGTCCCTCGGGAGAAGGCATATAAATAAATAAATAAATCATGCGGTTGTTAAACAAATCTAGCTATCTCCCACTGACCTTGCTTGTCAGAAGCTGGCTGGGAAGGTTACAAATGGTGATCATATGACTCAGGACAGTAGAACTGTCATAAATACATGCCAGTTGCCAAGCACCCAAATTTTGATTACATGATCATGGAATGCTGCAATGGGCATAAGTGTGAAAACTGGTTACAAATCACTATTTTAGTGCCATTGTAAGTTTGAATGGTCATTAAATGAATATTAAGTTGTTAAGTCAAAGATTATCTGTACTAATAGCTGGCAGTCACAAGGGTAGCCAACAACCACACTATATCATGAGGTAGCATTGTTAGGATTTTCAAAAACAATGGGAAGATCTTTCTCAGGCCCAGGAATGTCTTATTTATTTATTCAAAATATTTCTCAAGTATTTCATTTAGTTGGATTTCAGAGCAATGTGCAAAGGTATAAAAATAAATTCAACCTAATAAGAATGCAGTGCAATAAACAGCCAATAGAACAAACAAGAACAAAGTAAAGTCTTAAAAACCGCAGGGAAGAAGAAGCATCCCTACTGTGCCATCTGCTTTGGCAGTAAATCCCAAAATAATTGTGCTATCAGTATCATATTTGCTTCTTTGGAGTGGGTGCTCTAAGGTTCCCAATCATGCAGTAATGAATTTTTGATAATAGGGAGGACTCTAACCACATGCACAGGTATGAATGCTAAGCCAAGGATTGCTTGAACAATAAGCCATTATTGGTTGGCTTCACACAACTTCCTTCCTTTGAATTTCTGCCATAGGCGGGGGTTAGACTAGAAGACCTTTAAGGTTCCTTCCAACTCTGTGATTCTCTGAAATTGCTAAGCTAAACAAATCATGCCTCTCCCTTTTAACTTAATATTTTACAAATAACAATGGGACTTGCATATTTTTCATATCTTAACCCTGCTTCTTTTTCTTCCTCTGTTGCTGTCAGTATCTCCTTAAGATAGCCTTACCTGGCTTTAGTGCTTCCAGCAAGGATGCATCATTGGACCCAACAACACATAACCTCTTAATCTCATAACACATGGATAGCCACAGCCACAATTTTCATTGGGAAACTGAATCTCCTAAAGGAGAATCAGGAGAAAATCACATCTCCATCAAAACTGGCAGAACAAGCTACTGTATATAAACAGGGAACAAAACCGACACTCATGTTGAAGATATTATCTAGTTGGATAACAAAATGTCTGCAAGCAAACAACCAACCTCAGCACCAAAGACTCCATGGTTTATTTATTGTCTGTCATGAAATTTCCTTGGTAAAATCCAGGAGTGATTTTCCATTCTCCTACACACCATGAAATTAGGTTTTTGTTATTGTCACTAAAGTGGATCATCCACATTATAACACTGTTGTCTAATATATATTTTGCTTTAGTTGACCAGCTGGTGTGACATTCATGCTGTAGATGACCCTGGTGGGACTTCATATTCTGGCATACATTCCTGCTATTTTTCATTCAAGCCTCCCCCTTGCCACATTTAAGCAAGGTTGATCATAAGTAGCTGTAGATTTTTAAGGCATCTTATGTTAATAGCCTGCTGGACTCCAGAGATTCCAGACTGATCTACATGTGAATTTTCTAATTGGGTATACATGCAGTATATTCATTAAAGCCATATCCTAATGCAGGGAGTTTATGTGACTGTATCTTCCACGTTCAATGGCAATAACAGGTTTTTCAGTGGTTAAGTGGGGTCAGTATTCTAAAAAGTAGGCAGAGATGGGTGAAACAAAGTTTAATGTAATTTTAATTGGACTAGAATGATGACACTAATTAAATACAGTTAATGTAAATAGTCTGCCATTTATTTAATAACTGTCCTCTTCTGCAATATTTTCTGCAAAAAAAAAAAACATTTATCAGCAACTTTTTACTTTGGATGAAACCTATAACATTTGGAAAGAGAGCTAATTTTCCGTCGCGCTGCTACAAGAGTTCAATCAGTGGGTAATATCTCTCTCTGGTTGGCTAGAAGACTGAGTAGGTTTCTGTTTTTAA
>JANHFM010003141.1:52427-72147 GCA_032468115.1 Grayia smithii
CCCTGACAAAAACTTGTGGACAAGCCGAGAATTTTAGGTACCAATATATACCCCAAAATTGATTTTGGCTTATCCGTGGATGAGCTACTCTCTGAGTACCTATATATTCCCATATACACTCATACAGAAGCCATCCATGTCTACGCCGACCTTGGGATTTTTTGGCCAAAACTTCATGAAAAATGCCGGTCAGCTTATACTTAAGTAGCACCTTTTTTTTGATATTTCAGTTAAAAATTCCAAGGTCAGCTGATTTGTGGGTGGGCTTACTATGAGTATATACTGTACCTGGGTATTTTGGTAGATCACAAGGTTAAGGCTGGAGGAAAAAAGATATATTTGTGTTCAAGTATCTGAAGGGCTGTCATGTAGAAAACAGGCCAGAATTGATCAGTTGTTGAACTTTGATCAAACAAAGTTCAGTTAGACATCAAGGAAATTAGCAAAAGCTATTCAACAATGGAACAAGACTGCCTTGGGAAGTGGTGGACTCTCCCCTGCATATTCAGAGCCAGGATAGACATTTGTTAGGATGCTACAGAATTCCCAGCCAGTCACAAAGTCCACACATCTTAAAATTGCCAAGGCTGAGAAAGATTAGATCAAATACGGTCCTCTACAAACATTACAGCCTAGGATTCTAGAGTCTACTGAACATGTTAAATAAGACATGTTTACATTTCATGTGGAAAAATTTAGAACACAATGAATTAATTTTTTTCAAATAAATGTTATGTCAGAATTCAGGACAATCAAATTCGCCAGTGTAATATGTAACCCAATAGAAGAGTAAAAATCTCTCAATAATAAAAATGGAATACCATTCAAATGATTAATCCATAGTATGCTTCAAATTATTATACATTAACTCCTAGAATTTAGAAACTCAAAAGGGAAAAGTGACCTGAAGAGGCAATTAAGTCTTAGAATAATACGAAGAATTAAAATAACAAAAATAACAAAAGCTGCCATATAGCACCACGCTAAACTAATTATGATAAAAGGTATCTTCAATTTGCATTTAATAAAATGCACTTATTCAGAATAAATCTCATATGAAGGCTGAAGTATGTTAAAAGAATTCAAGTACATAATTATCAGTGTTTAGAAGCCCAATTAAGATCTATAGTAATGTTAAAAATTTAAATAAGTTATTGAATATTCAGATGTTTATACAAATACTAAACAGAGTGACTGACAAGACTAAAGATATAATAGCATTAAACACAAATGCACACTCTAAAAATGAAGCACAAAATAAATTCCACTACAATTTAACACAAGTCAGAATGGACTAGCTATTAGTGTTTTAAATATTGCTAAACAGATCCTGTTTAGAAATATGTGCTTCCTAGTCATTCAAATGAAATCAAAAAGAACAAATATAACAATTCTGCCTCAATTAAAACATAATTCTTTTCACTTCATGTTGCATTACTTGGATGAAGACATCTGTGCTCCAAGTTATCGAATTAGAACACTATATACACCAGGAAAACAGATCTTAACAAATACTATAACCGGACTGATAGACAATTTCTGGACCAGAACACTAGTGCAGCATGGTCAAAATTCTTTCATGCAGACTCAGATTATTTAAAAAATCTATTCTCCTAAAAAAAGAATTTACATTATCTATCATACTTATTTTAAGCTTACGTCTGTCCTTCATCAGCTGCTGGAGCTACAAAGCAGCAGCCAAAATTTAATGTTCAAAATTGTCAGCTTCTTTTGTATCTTACGAAAACAGGGAAGCAAAGTGTTATGAACAGGGTTAATTCAAAGTGCTTGTCTCAAGTCAGGAGGAACAATTCCACAGAGAGCAACACCCCATGGAAAAAGAAAATTGTTTGCTTATCTCAGAAGCTAAACTTGCTGTATGAATTTTAAAGCTACTGTTCTAATTTTCATCAAATATCACGTACCTCCAAAAAATATGGAGAAAAAAAATAACTATTGTATACTAGTAGTGTAGCTAGGAAGAACTTCTCATTAAAAAATTCTAAAAGGAATGAAATGATCTTTTTTCTGTCTTAGCCCATGCACAGCTGAAAAGACATACATGCTGTGTGCAGTTTTAACATAAGTCTTTAGGGACTGAAAAATAAAGTACAGCCAGAAATTTGTAATGTGTTTCATCTCTTTTGTCTATATTTGATTACCCTTGAAAGCATTTTGAGCAGCACTGGTTGCTGCTGTTGAGGCAGCATTTGCTGCAGCAGTTTGTACAGTTTTGTTGGACATCACACCCGTTGCAAATTCTTGCTGGGCCTTCTCAAAACTTGCTCCAGTTGTACGGTATAAACCATGTACCTATAAAGAAGTGCAAAAAGAAAATTTGAGGCATGATTCAGGACATAATCATTATACAGAGGTTAACCAAAAGTTTTAGGTCCCCAATTAAAAGGAAAATGCTGAATTGTTATAAACACCACTGTATAAAATTGCATCCTAACTAAGGTAAAGGAATCCGTGGGTTTTACTCTGCTAATCGTAGCCAACTTTAGAGGGTGGTGCTCATCTCTGCTTCTAAGCTAGCACTGTCCAGAGACACTTTCGTGGTCATATGGTCAGCATGAAATCAAGTCGCAGTACAGAGCATGTGGCAAAACACTTGAGTGTTGTTACCTTCCCACCAAAGTGATACCTATTTATCTACTTGCATTTGCATGCTTTCAAACTGCTACTCTGGCAGGAGCTGAGGCAAGTGATGGGAGCTCAGTCCGTCATGCAGTGTTAGGCATCTTTTAAGCCACTGAGCCATCATATATCCTAAATAAAACCAAATAAATAAAATTGATGTCTTGGTATATATGTGAATAGGAATATATTGGATTTCTATGCACATCAATTTTCATGGATAGAAGTTATTATTGTTTCAAAGAAACATCCTATATGGCTCTTTTATATCATCATAATAAATTAAACAGGATGAAGATTACAAGTAAGAAAATGGCTATGGGCCTAGTAAGTTCTACCTGCTGAGCAAATACATGGATCTGAGAAACCCTGAAAAAACTTCCCCAAACACGAAGAGCAATTTAACTGAAATCTTTTGATAGAAATAATTTGAAATAATCAAATCAAATAATTCAATATGCATAGAGTTAAGTTAGGAAAGCCAAACTAGAACAATATTCCTTTAGTATCTTTGAGGAAGAATGGACCATTTGCGGAATTTAAGAGCACAAAAATATTTCTAATATTTTTTCCTTTATAACTCTAAAACCATAAAACTACTCAGTTAAGGGCTGAGGAATAGTAGAGAGTATTCAATAGCATACTGTAGTCACAATTAAGATTGCAATTGCAATCCTAAATATGTTTATAGGGGAATAAGTTTTACTGAACTTAATGACGCTTGCTTCTAAGTAAATTATTGTATTTTTCGGAGTATAAGACGTTCCAGAGTATTAGACACACATTAGTTTTTGGGGAGGAAAACAAGAAAAAAAATTCTGCCTCTGCCTACCTGCATCCATCAGTATTCATCTGGCTAGTGTCCTTGCATCATAGCCTGGTCAGCTTCAGCACATTATCGCAGCCTGATTCAGCGCAAGCAGCTGATTGGTGGTTGGATCCGCTTCTCGGAATACTAATAATCAGCTGTTCCAGGCTGCGGGGATCGCCACAGCCCATTGCCATCTCTGTGGGTTGCATTTTTGGCCTCCGCATGTCACATTTTCAGCCTCCACATGCTCCGTTTTAGACCCATTCCAGGCTGCCGGGATCACCATAATACATCGCCGATCCACGCCGCCTGGAACCATCCAAATATGCAACACATCGGGCCAAAAACCAGGCGTGTGGAGGTCAAAAATGCAACACGCTGAGGCCGAAAACACAACGCATGGAGGCAACAAACAGCTAAAGGGTGGGGGCTGGCAGGCCGGCAGGGCTTCAGCAACATTCGGTGTATAAGATGCACAGACATTTCCACCTACTTTTTTTGGGGGGGGGGGGAGAAAGTGCATCTTATACTCTGAAAATTAGGGTAGTTTAGAATTGCAGCATAAAGCAATATAATGAGATTACAATAGTATTTTCCCATTAATTATGAAAGCTGTTTTAGGCCAACAACTATTAATTATAGTAGACTAAAAGCAAATAAAAACTTTTAAAACTTTAAAAATCTAAGTTTCTTGAACATGCTGGCTGAAGATAGCAGATTAATGCTTGAAGTCAGTACTTGTCAAATAGAAAAATATTCTCTAATAATTTTTTAGATCCAACTTATTTGAAGCTTTTTTTAGCTATTTAAAATACTGTTTTATTTCAAATCACAGGACTAAAGTTTTTTTTCCCTTTTCTTTTTCTGCCTTATACTATCTATGAGAGAAGATAAATCTAGTTGTAAACATAAACTATGACCCCTAATGGTAAATAAAAAGGTCACACAATATTTCATTGACATTGGTTATGATACAGTTGAAAAAATAGAAACTGAATCTATTTATTTATTTATTGAATTTATATTTGAGGTATATCAGAGGGTAATTTCTGTTTACCAGCTTTAAGCATTAAAATAAATATAATGTATATTATTAAGGTTCTAGACTCAGATGACTCAGATGCTGAGAAAGAGGCTCCAGCAGAAGCTATAGAATTCAGACCCAGGAATCACAAAGCCAAGAATTACCTGAGATTAATCAAACACAACCACCACAGATAGAGCAGTCAAGTGACAATGACTTTAAGACCACACAATCCGCCCCCATACAGTGAATAGAATGCAGACCAGACCAGAGCTGTTCTATGAGGCTCCTTGCCAAGCAGGAGAGTAAAACTCTTGATTAAAGACAGCTGGCTGAAGCCTGATTTAAGAAACACACCTGACCCATTATTATTCATTGGAATCAACTATCTGATCTCCTGTGGCTCTTGCACAAGGTTCAATTGGACTGTGCTTGAGAAATTCTAGCCTCTGGACTAGCTGACAACCCTGATTTGGCTTTTGAAACCTTGGACTGAATTTAGTCTTTTGCATGCTGCTGTTAAAAGCAACCATTTAGGCAAGCTATTTTCAGAGACTCTGTTTTTGTTTGCATTTGTTGTCTGCTGTTATCTTCCTGACTTTAAGTAAACTGCTAATTACCATAGCAGCTGTATATGTGCATGTCCATTTGAAACAAGAAACAGGTCATATATATTGCTTACCTTATTGAGGTGTCCGTTTTTTGGTCTCAAGTTTCTTCAGAAAGTTTATGATTTAATGTTCAACTTTTGAGGATTGCCAAGGGGTTTTATTTCTCCGAATGAAATGTGATATTTTTATTCTATTCTGTTATTTCTTTCCATGTCTATTTGTTCTCACATGTAGGCTACTACTGCAGTTATGTCTTCAATTAAACATTAGTTTATATTTTTCCACTTATATTTTGAAACAGTAAATAAAAAGCATGTGGAAATGAACAAATCCACAATCTTGACCAGAATGATGAAGACTACAGAGAGGGGATGGATAGGAAAATTCTCACGGCAACAGTTCATGCTTTTAAAATTGGATGTGACACATCTGGTTTCTAAATATTAAAATGCAGAATTTTTAAAGAAATACTGTAGGAAAGAACAAAAGTATTTTGTTGTGTATAATCTTTTTTGAAAAAATCCCTAAGCTCATATGGGTTCTCTTCACAAGAGATCTTAAAATAAAACAAGCTCTAAATCAACTGAATTTGCTATTACTGATATTTTAAATTTAACAATGAAAGAAATTTATTTTATTTATTTAATTTCTAAATATTGTATATATGAATAGTATCAAGAAAGAATGTAGTCAACCCACCTGAGTGTAGTTATTTATTTTTACAACTATAATCAGTTCGATGGACTAAAACATGTTTAATAAATTCAGTTTTTCTGGATGAAAAAAACACTTACCTTTTTAAACATAATTAGTGAGATGACTGCAGAAGCTGTAAAAAGTGCTGCTATGACTATCATCATAATGCCTACTGGAATGCTCTGGTTAAGTCCAGTGAGAGATGAAATCCATCCACTAAAGAAAATATAGAGTGCTCTAAAAACACATATATAATACTCTTTAAAGAAGTATGGCTATTTTCCCCTCCATCACTATGTTTTAAAGGAAAATATCATTTTTCCTCTATGGATTACAGAGGAAGTTCTTAAAGCATATTGTAAAAACCCACTCCTAAAATAACTGAAAACACAAATACTTCAATTTTTTGGTGGGGGGAGGGGTGGGAAGACAGTAATCAGTTCTGAATTCTTTTACCATCTTATTGGATTTTGTAAATTGCCTATATTAAACTAGAATTGCATTCAATAAAGTATATCTCATGTAAGCATACTGAAAGATGTTATTTAAATTACACCAACTACTCAGTTAAGCTTTCCTTTCCTGATTTAGATACCGCTTGAAAATATGGACCATTAATTACATTTATGCCATAAGGAAGAATTCTTGAAGTTTTATTTAAACTGAAAAATGACCATATACCTATGGATAGGAAACAAAGCTAAATTATTTACAGCATGTGGTATAGCATACCATAATTCAACCAAGTGACTGGGTGGTTTAAAATTATAAAATTCTAAAACAATTAATTTGTTTTTTTTTAACTTTTAATGAATTTTGGGGCCTTGTGGATCTGGTTTTTTTCCCAGATGCTAGCATGTTAATGAAGCCTAGATTGGCCATATATAAGGACATATTCTCCTTTTTTATTAATCCAATAATAGGCCACATTTTCACTAAAAATATGAGCATAGATTAAGAAAGCTATTCTTGTAATATTATTCCAGCATTCAGTTTGCTGCAGCAAATCTACAATATAGGGACTGAATTAGATATATATAAAGAAAAAAAGAATAGAACAAATACTGCAATCCAGGCAGAATGAATTTGAATTAGGATTGGCAGAAATCAGTAATCTAAAAGAACATGTCACCTTCAAAATGTTAAACCAGAGCTCCTATCAGTCTCAATTCAGCATACTGGAATTAGGATTGTTGAAAACTGTGGTTAAACAACATTTGGTCAATGGTCCCCCACTTCTGTACAAAAAGGTGCAATTTAAACCCACAGTAAAGGCTTCTCTCTGACTGCTATGAGAAAAGTGTTTACCTAATTCTGAACTAGGCTCCATGCAAAATTGAACTAAAGGATGTCCTCACCCCCTACCCATCAGTGCAGTTTTCTCATTTCTGATAATCTGGGCAAATGAGAAACCATCAGCACACATGACAAGGATAGCAGGCATGTGTTATTCCTTCAACAGACATCCTCCTTGAAAGCAACCAGCAACTAGCCAATGGCCTGGCCTGACACCCGTTCTATCTCTTGGCATGCCCCGATTCCTGACACCACTTGCCTACTGACTCCAATAATACCTTATTATTGCAAACACCTGATGTTTAACTTTGTAAAAGATTTAAAAATAAATAACCTTCGCAAAAAATGGCAACCTATTGCTCTCACTGCATCAGACGTGGTGGTGCAGTGGTTATAATGCAGTACTGCAGGCTATTTCTGCTGACTGCCAGCACTTTGACAGTTCTTATCTCACCAGCTCAAGGCTGACTCATTCTTTCCTCCTTCCAAGGTTGGTAAAATGACGACCCAGATTGTTGGGGGCAATATGCTGACTTTGTAAACTGCTTAGAGAGCGTTGTAAAGCACTGTGAAGCAGTATACAAGCCTAAGTGCTATTGCTATTGCTACATACATTTACCAAAGAATAATATAACAGGACACTTACCAGTTCCCCCAACCTTGGAATCCTACAGCTTGAAGGACATGCACAGCAAATTGACAAATGTATACAAAGAAGAAAACAAAGAACCTGAAGGAGCTATCGCTCCTGAAAGAGAAGGAAAGGAAAAAATGAGATATTCTCATAATATTTGACAAACAAAATAGCGAGTCTGTCATATGGTTAACAGAACAAGTGAGTGAAAACACTTCAAACATCTCTTTTGTATATACATTCTGTTTTATGACTGTATAAAACCACTGGAAATCGGAACTTTCAGAGGCATTCTTACCAAACTGACCAATTACAATAAACACTACCAGAAAGTTAAACATCAGATGCAAAACCCAGTAGTTAAAAGCAAACAAAGCAACTACAACATAAGCTTAGCAATATTGCAAAAGAAGTACAGGAAACTATGTTTCACACTGTATTGTCATTTTATTCATTAAAATGTTCCACTAGCAATTTTTCCATCTCTCATGTTCTTACTGAATCAAAGACAAACCTTGTAATTTAAGTCAGCAATTAATTTTCTTGCCCAGCTAACATTCCAAGGAAAGTAGAATAGTACTTCAGTTTAGAGAAATGCATGAAAATAACATTTTAGAGGAAATATAATTCAGTGGTACACCAGTTTAAATTCTCAGTAGTCCTGCACGGGTCCTTTTATGTCTTGAGCAGCTTCTCCGTATATGCTCTGCTATATTATTATACTGCAGTCCAGAGTTACTGGTCCTTCAAAAGATAAATTGTTTTCCTCGACAATGTTCTGTGAGGAAGCATGACAGACCAACTGCTGTGCCAACTGACATCTTCTGGTAACTGCATGGTATCAACTTCATGTATTATTTCAAGTCTACCATTGTTGTAAGGAACTTGGGATCTCTTCCAAGTACACTGCTGATTAAGCAAATACAGACACTCCTCAAATTACAAGTAGTTGCTTAGCAATTGTTTGGAATTATGACAGAGCCCCAACCCAAAGTTCTGAAACCCCTCCCCTCCTCCAGCATTTTGGATACTGGGCAGTTGGTCCACATTTATAGCCATTTGCAGTATCCCACAGTCATATGATCACAATTTATGATGTTTTTGCCAAACTGTTTGGCAAAAACTGAAAACTCTTTTTCCAGTTTTCAGCAAACACACCTTATACCTATAGCAGGGGTCAGCAACCTGCGGCTCTGAAGCTGCATGTGGCTCTTTCACCCCTCTGCTGCGACTCCTTGTAACTCAAAATATGCATCACAACCACCAATGTGCGACACCCGCCAGCACGCAAACTCGATAGGCCAACCATAGATAAATCCAAGAAAAGAAAAGTTTCAGAAGAAAACAGAATGTTTAATTCAACTACATAGGCTAATTTTGTGGCCGCTCAAGAAATAGTCAGGCATGGGAAGGGTTTTGTGGCTCCCGGTGTTTTCTTTTCTGTGGGAAGCAGGTCCAAATGGCTCTTTGAGTGTTTAAGATTGCAGACCTCTGACCTATAGCAAACAATTAACAACCACTACAAAGAGTCCTAAAATTAGGTTATGTGATGATCTGCATTACACAATGTATGACCACAATGGATGTTTTCCCAAAAGTAAGACCAACCAGAAAATAAGCCCTAGCATGATTTTTCAGGATATTCGTAATATAAGCCCTACCCAAATATATGCCCCAGATAAGATCGTCAGGTGGACACATTTAGTAACGTGTTTCCTCAAAAATAAGACCTAACCAGAAAATAAGCCCTCTTGCATCACCTGGTGTAAAAATTAATATAAGACCCAGTCTTATTTTGGGGAAAACATGAGTATTATGGTCATAAGTTGAGGATTAACTGTATATCCAAAATGTTACAAAGAAACCAAAAAAATCAACTTTGAATATTGATACTAAATTGTAAAACTTGAGTTAAATGATATTTAGATAGTTATATTTTTGTCAATGTACAGGTAGTCCTCTACTTACAACCATTCATTTAATGACTATTTGAAGTCGTAATGGCACTGAAAAAGTGACTTCTGGCCTTTTTTCACACTTATGTCCACTGCAACATCCCCATAATCACGTGATCAAAAATTGGACACTTGGCAACTGGCTCATTTTTATGATAGTTGCAGTGTCCCAGAGTCATGGAATCACCTTCTGCAGCCTTTTGACAAGTAAAGCCAATGGTGGAAGCCAGATTCACTTAACTGTGTTACTAATTTAACTGCAGTGATTCACATAACAACTGTGGCAAGAAAGGTTGTAAAATGGAGCAAAACTCACAACTATCATGCTTAACAATAGAAATTTTGGGATCAATTGTGGTTGTAATTTGAGGACTATTTGTTTTTTTTAATTAACTGAAAAAAATCAATTATACATCTTTTTAAAAGCACAAATTACAAATTAGATAATACTTTACCTGAAAGCTCCATAAAGTGGTCTGTACCAGCAGACAAATGAACATGGAGTAAAAAGCAAGAACCAGAGAATACTCAGTCCAAAGTCAACTCCTCGGCTGGGCTGAAGGCAAAACCAGGCCAGACATCCAAAAATATTAAGAAATAATGTCACTGCATGGACTGTGAGAAGAGAAGAGAAGAGAAGAGAAGAGAAGAGAAGAGAAGAGAAGAGAAGAGAAAGGAACAGAAGGGTAGGGAAGTTAAAATTGAGTTTCTATAGTTCTATTAACTAATAACAGAACAATATAGCAAACTGAATAAGCCACCTTCATCAATCAGAATTTTGTCACTGTAATAAGTTGCATGATTTTTTGCACTATTCTATGTTACAAACTTATTTTTAAGCATTCTTCCAATAATTATTCAAAATAAAATTACTCTCTATTAAACCTAAATGCAAAATATGCATTAGCCAGGAATCACCAACAAAGGGTTGCATGGAAAGGGAAGAGGAATATTAATCCCTTATGGGAGACTATTAGAGGATCCTGTGATTTCAGATAAGCTTCACATGCTTTATAGGAAATCTAGACAGAAGGAGGACTTTGAAAATCCATAATGTCGACACGGAAGCTTGGATCTGAGACACCGAGATAAAGCCTGCTTCTCCAAAAGAAAATGTAATATGTAGCCCTTCATGAAGCCATGCTATGTTGTAACTCAGATGTATCTGGAAGGCCACAAGTTTTTCACCTTTACATAAGGGAATAAGTAGGAGCAGAAATATCTGATATGCTACCTCAAACAGCATATAGTACACCTAGCATATCTGGGTTGGATGTAAACTTTCTTCACCTAGCAGGAAGGTCCTTTGAGCCCAGACTTTCACCCAATTGAAAATCTATGGAGCCGACTAAAGAAACTTGTTAATCGGAAGTGACCCAGCCGGTGGTGGGATTCAATTTTTTTTTTCTGTGGGTGTGGCTTGGTAGGTATGGCTTGGTGGGCGTGGCAGGGGAAGGATACTGTAAAATCTTCATTCCCACCCCACTCCAGGGGAAGGATACTGCAAAATCCCCATTTCCTCCCAATCAGCTGGGACTCAGGAGACAGAGAATAAATGGGGATGGGGCTAGTCACAACTGGTATTTACTGGTTCTCCGAACTACTCAAAATTTCCACTACTGGTTCTCCAGAACTGGTCAGAACCTGCTGAAACCCACCTCTGCTTCCACAGTTGCAGCAATCTATGTTTAGACAGATCTTATTGATTTATTTGAAAGCTTGAGCTATCTTTGCTTGCTTGTGAGGCTTTTGTTGTTTTATACTGTTAGCTGCCCTGCAATTGGATGATGTATCATACAATTATTTTTAAAATACATAGGTAGGTTGATGAATAAAATAAATATACTGTATGTGAGCATTTCTATTATGGTGGGCTTTTGCACCTGTGTTTTGCGACTGTATGGATATTCATGCACATGGAACCTTTTACATATCAAGTTAAATTCATGACTCCATAAGATATAAGATTTTGTTATGAATTTGCTGGTGTTTGCATGGCTGTATGAATGTATAGCAATTCACAACAATTGCATGCTGCACTTATATGGTTATACTGGGGCAGGGAACGAAGTATGCATAAGCATGCATTTTCTGATGTATTTGTTGCTCTCTCTAAATTGATTGCAGCTCTCCTAATAGGATGATATTTCAAGGTCTATTTAATAAGATCCTGTTAAATCATAGTTTTAATAATATCAGTTAATAATTTCATTGTAATGTTTTAAAAGAAATTAGGGCAAGCAGACATGTTGTAATCTATAAATAACTCTTATGCAATAGCAACACAATGTAAATTAGAATAACTTATGTTATACATTGCATTATGATTGTATGCATTAATTTACTCCCAGTATTGATAAATACTATCAGGAAAGTTTAGTGATAAATTATATGAAGTTCTTAACTATAAACCTCCATAAACTTTTTTCTAGTGCATGCCACACGCTTTCCAAAAATTGCTCATTCAGCATATTTCAGTTCCTTCAAGTTGTTTAGGTCAGGGAATATGGAAGACAGCATTGCTATTGTGCCTAAGAAAGATCACATATCAAAAATGAAAAACTACATTATGCCATTTCAAACATATACTTTTCTTTTACTGGCACCAGCCTTAATACATACATTTTCCTTAAATGAAAGCCTTACCTCTATGCTAACAAGCTGTTGAAGATCTCCAGAACTGGGAAGGGAATCAAATCAATCCGCCCTTGTTATATTAGGGCATCCCAAGAAAAGCTCTCTGTTTCAAAATAGTACATCATAATAATGCCCTATTTAATTCTAGCCATTAGGCCCTCCTCATTACCATAAAAACTTCAAGAACATTAATTTAACTATTGTGAATAATTGAAGAGTGCTTTTGATCTGGCTCTCTAAAGGTTATTTCCAGCAAATTCACCTTCTGCTTTTCAGAATGTGAGAACAAGCAGTTACTGGTTGCTGAGAAACACAGCGCTACTATGGCGACAGAAACCAAGAGGAAGTATGTGTTATTAATATCTTAAAAAGAAAATTACATGGTTTGCTTCATTACAATCTTTTTTTTAAAAAAAAGTTGGATCTGAAATTTATTTTTAAACCTCTCAAGATTATATATTACAAGAGCTCAGCAAGGAATTTTCTAATATTATTACAAAACTGAATATTTCATATCGACTCCTGCCTTGGGCAGAGATTGGACTAGAACAGGGGTCTCCAACCTTCGCAACTTTAAGACTTGTGGACTTCAACTCCCAGAGTTCCTGAGCCAGCAAAGCTTCCCCAAAGACTTCCAACTCTATGATTCTATTTCTATCAGATATGGCTTAAAATGCAGAAGCATTCCTACTATCTGAGTTATATGTAGCCATTAAATGTTTCCTTCTCCAGAAGAATTAAAAACATGCCAACCCTGATAGTCAACATTTACATAGCACTTTATCAAAATAATGGGCTTATTCCCAGGTGATTCTATCTCCCCCCCAGTGTCCCCAATTATTAGTGGAAGAGAGCATGTCCAGAGCAACCTATTATCTTTTTCAAGGGCAAAAAATAGAGGATATATGCCATTATGCAAATGGTTACAAACACAATGTGCAATACCTGCTTTCCTCACTCTCCACTCCCCAAACCTCTGTAAATATATTCGGAAGATAGCTCAGTGAAAAAGGTCTGGTATGAGGATGCTTGGCTTGGCTTGTGGGAAACAATCCATGATGCTTGTGTGTGTTCTTCCATCCATAGACATATAGGACAACATACAGATTTTCAATTTTTTAAAGAAATATTTTACAGTATTTTAATTCATGGCAATCTGGATTAAGTCAAAGCATTTAAAGTCAAAATATAAAATATTGATATTTATAGAACATTAAATACATATGAAGTAATGACATCAGTAAACAACTGATAAACACCATTCCATAAATGTCTATGAAGATTTTCAATCACCCAGGTCATGGTTTTCCAAAAGGTGCTTTCCAAAAAGGCAACTGGACTTTCTTGGGGTTTTTTTCCCTTGAAGATATTTTGCTTCTCATCTAAGAAGCTTCTTCAGTTCAGTTTTTCAGCAGAACTGAAGAAGCTTTTTGGATAAGCAAAACATCTTGGGGGCGGGGACCAAGAAAGTCCAGTTGTCTCTTGGAAAAGCACCTTTGGGACAACCATCCCATAAACCGAGTCTAAGAGCCCCACAAACTACCATACTTTGAAATTACATTGAAAAGGAGAAACTGAATAGCAGAGATAAGAAATAATATAACAGCTGAAAATGGTAAAGAATTTTCAGTTTTACAGATTTTTGCAAAAAAACTAATTCTGTAGACTTCAGTGTTTTTCTGTCAGTTACTTTAAAGTGTTTATACTCCAGCTTTTGGAGTAGCAGGTACATTCTAATCATATGGTATCTTGATATTTTGCCCAGCAACTGTGGCTGGATCTTCAGAGGTAAAAGTTTTGTAATCTGGTTACAACAACCTGAAAAACCAGAAGTAGCTGAAAACATAATGGGCACAAAAATCAGTTTAAAGACAGACAGTACTAGCAATCATATCAAATCATCATGCACAACTCCAAACAGAAGCTATTGAGATTTATAAATTAACAAGGAATACAGTCTGAACATTAACAAATGTTTTGTTTTCAACTTGCTAAAGTAATGCTAAAATAAAACAGCTCTTAATTAACAAATACCATAGAGCAATCTCACTTGAGTCATTCAGTCATTCAGCAGTCACTGAAAAATAATAAATATCAGCAAAATTCAAAAACAGAAACTAAAAAATTAGCTGGATTCACCAAATTCACCTGGATGAAGAACCAATCAGAAACTAGCTTTCCAGGATTCCAATAACACAGTCTGATTAGAAATTAATTCAGTTGCAAACACATGAAGTCCATTCTGGCTCAGTTCCCTTTGAGCTGCCAAGTAGTACATTACAGAACAGATAACTTTCACTGCTCTAGGTCCCAGCCATGGTTGCTGACAAAACAACATGATATAAAAAAGTTAAAATATGACCTATTAGCCTGGAAGCTGATTGTCACTGGACTGATGCTGGCTAGGAAAGCCTTCATTGATACACTGCTTGTACTGTTATACTGGAAATTATCTCCAACCACATAATGTTTCTATGGTCACTGTACTACAGCATATTAAGACATTTTAAGTATAAGAAATAACTAATTACTGTTATGGAAAAAAATCCCAAAGCCATAGTATCTTAGTATTTTTATTAGGTCTAAATAAAGCATTACAGCACAGAGGCTGGCAGTCAGACTGGAAAAATCTGCAGTCTTCATTTGGAATGCTGAAGAGGTACAGGGTGGATTAGGTGAAATTGATTTTAGATAGCATTGCAGATGGAACAGAAAGTCTGCCCATAGCAGGGTAGCTTTGAATTTAACATTTTTAGCACACCTTGAATTTCTAAGCCTTTTCCAGCCTAGAACATTACCTTTCATTTAACGTTATTGCAATAAAACAGGGTTAAGCTTGTTAATCCAAATAGTCTGACTCCTTTACCACATGAATTTGGCTAAAGCTAATACATTTAACACATAATAAAAGAAAAAAGCCTTATGTTTTTATATAGCTACATACTCCATTACACACAGAATGAAAAAGCAGTGTTCCTGCACTAAATCTATTATTGTTAAGTTGTAGAAATCAATTCATCCAGGAATGCTTTCAGTTGCAACTGATAGGATAAATTATTAATTTTATTCACTCTGCACAACTTTAATCTCTACTTAAAATAAACCATTACTGATGAAGTATCGCAAGCTATAGAATAAAAATAAATAAGAAGCTAGTGTGTTTTGCTGTTCTTGCTTTTTCAGCAAGATAATTTAGTACTCTTCCAACTGAAGTTACCTTATGTTTATGGATCCCTGTGTAAACATGCACAAGTGTACATTTTTTCCACATACAAAAATGCCTTCTAAAAAAAAGAAAAAGAAAATTATAGTCCATATCAAAGAAAAGAAAATCAAATACACATCTGAACTGTATACCTTTGGCCACATTTTCTCACAATTTATCTTGCATCACTATTCTGATCATTTAAATAACCATGAACAAAAGGATGCTTTTCAATTAGTTTTATTTTTTTTATATAGGGTTTTATATTCTGTAAGCCGCCTTGAGTCGCAATGTGTAAATAAGTGGCAATACAAATTCATTCATTCATAAATAAATAAATAAATAAATAAATAAATAAATAAATAAATAAATACATACATACATACATAAATAAATTTGTGTGCTAATGCACCAAAATTACATGCACACAGGAATGTTAGTTATGACTTTACAGATATTATAGTACCATAAATCCCAGGAGTCTCATTTACTACTTCTACTGTTCATCAACATCTAGATGGCCACAGATTCCATAGTGTTGTTCTAATGTCTGCAGAAATAAGTTGAGAAACATTCCAAGGAGAAGTATTTTAGCATACACCCATAAATGCAGACATGTGCTGCCATCTTCACTTTATTTATTTAACAGAACTAACACAAACTGCATTCACACATAACAAAATCCATAAGGTTAGCTTAGCGACAAATAGAGGTGCAGATACTGGATTAGCCAAAATGATATAATCACAGAATGCTTGAGTTGGAAGGCACCTTATAGAATATCTAACCCAACTCTAAACAAGAAACAATTAAAACATCCCTAGTTTATATAGCCAATGTTAGTGTGATATGCACTCCCAAGACTCAGGCTTCATTCACTTATGAAGAAACCAGAGAACAAAATGGTAATTTTTTCTTATCTTTCTTTTTCTAGCAGAATAAAAACAGATAGATAAAGCCTAAATCTTGTTTGCAAATTAAGCTAGGCTACTGGTAGTTTGTTTGTTGAGACTGGTCATGGTTTGCCCTAGAATCAAATTCAAATTGCCCTCCTCAAATCTCAATTCATCAATTCAAATCAAATATATTTTACAAAGTTCATTCAAGTTGTATAATTTAAAATGTTTGGATCAAGCACATTTTTACTTTTATTTTTGCATATTCACATTTTGCCAGCTTTATAGTTTTGGGTGATATAAAAACTAAAAATACAATTCAGTAAAAATTATGACTAACAAGAGGTATAACTGAATGCTTAACTCAGTAGGAGTCAAAATTCAAAAGTTTTTAGAAGATGCCAGGCATCAGTAAATATCAAAATAAATTTAAATTGCAAATTAAATTTGACAAAGTAAAACAGTATTCCTTCTTTACATTACATTTCTTGAAGTACATAATACAGTTTTTCTGCATTCATTAATAAAGCAGTACAACTTTCATTACACATTAAAGAACCATTTTGCATTTAGCTTCTTAATCATCTTCAGCTT
The DNA here is from genome assembly GCA_032468115.1 of Grayia smithii. Taxonomy (NCBI): domain Eukaryota; kingdom Metazoa; phylum Chordata; class Lepidosauria; order Squamata; family Grayiidae; genus Grayia; species Grayia smithii. The sequence goes on from JANHFM010003141.1 coordinate 69,427, forward strand.
CAATGTTTTCTTCTTCAATATTTTTGGACTCATTTAATTCGTCAGTATCTTCCATTTCTGTAATTGACAGAACTGTTAGTTTTACACATACTCATCTACAAAGTGCTCATCTTTTTTTACTTCAAGAAAAGTGTGTGTGTGTGTGTTCTGTGTAAATACTAAATGCATAATGGATACTTGTGAATCAAAGAATAATTCAGATTGAGAAAGAAAAACAGTTATTAGACACCAGGAGAAATAATGTTAGTTATCAGATATGGTAGAGGGGAATTTAGATCAAGGATTGAATAAGGTCTCATGTTCGTTTTCGTAATGTGATCTCTTTTCCACATTTGTATTTGTAAAAAATGGCTTGTTACAGGTTATCTGCAATCAATTTTCTGTCATACAGGTAAACTTAGATGTGAACAAATACTTACGTGCATGAAGTATTTTTGTCTTTTTAACACTGTTTGTAATGCTACTTTACTAATGCTAATGATCAAGGGCCTCACAGTGTACTCATTTGTGGGACTAATGGTGATACATGAACACTGAACAAACTGGAGACAGTATAGTTTAATAGAGCACTGCACACCAAAACAACTAGACACAAGGACAGTTTTTCCCCAAACATCATCACTCTGCTTAACAACTAATTCCCACAAGACTGTCAAATAATTCATTAAGATTATATTACTATTATTCTTCTCTTCCTTACTAGTATCTATCTCTTCCCACTTATTACTATAACCATATTGCTTGTATCTTTCAATTATATTGTTTTTATTTGTTTCCTCATACGATTTGATAGCTTATTAGTAACCTTGACTATCACTAAGCATTGTACCTTTTTATTCTTGATGAACGTATTTTATTATCCTTATGTACCCTTGAGAGCATATGCACCTGACGAATTCCTTGTGTGTCCAATCACACTTGGCCAATAAAGAATTCTATTCTACTCTATTCTTTCAGTAGACAAGAAATGAGTGAAGAATCTTCCAGCCATCCTTTGTGGCAAATCATCACCAAAAATAGTCCAGATGCTTTCTTCTTGGGGATAAGTAATGGAATGTGAGAACAGAAAAATGATGTTATGGCCAGGCCCTTTCTAAAGAAGGCAAGCATTCCTTGAGAATTCCAAGGCCAAGAATTCTCATGATGAGCAATCAAACTGGTGTTTAGAAATCCTCCCAGATAGGATAGTGAGCAGAGATTCATGGGAACAGTCTTTGGAACGTTATATTTACGATAGGGAGAAAGACTTCTTGAGCAGTGACATTATCTGGTGGTTTGTGCTGAAAATGTAATGTTTATATTAGAATTCTCTATTGGCCAAGTGTGATTGGACACACAAGGAATTTGTCTTTGGTGCATATGCTCTCAATGTACATGAAAAGAGAAGATACATTTATCAAGAATCATAAGGTACAACACTTAATGATCGTCATAGGGAACAAGTAAACAATCAAATTATACCAGGAAACAATCAATATAAATCGTAAGGATACAAGCAACAAAGTTACAGTCATAAGTGGGAGGAGATGGGTGATAGGAATGATGAGAAGATTAATAATAATGCAGAATTAGTGAATAGTTTGACAGTGTTGAGGGAATTATTTGTTTAGCAGGGTGATGGCGTTCGGGAAAAAACTGTTCTTGTGTCTAGTTGTTCTCGTGTGCAGTGCTCTATAGCGTCGTTTATTTACATGAACTACCAGGCAAGGATAAATGCAAAACAAAAAACACAAAAATTCTGTTTGTTTGTTTCTAATGATTTTTAGAATGATAGCAGTTCTACAGGAACAGAAGACTAGGTCAACCACTGAAGGATGAAACAAAAGCAACAGAGATGCAAAACAAAGTTTCTTTAGTAAAATTCCCTAAAACAGTGATCCTTGATTACCAGCTATGCTATGCTATACTGGCTGGAGAATTCTGGGAGTTGAAGTCCACAAGTCTTAAAGCTGCCAAGTTTGAAGGCCTCTGAGTAATCAGACCAGCAGTCCCAAATACAGATTTGCAAAGGATTATATACAAAAAGGCAGATTATCCGTCATGAATTTGTATCAATAGGAATGCCTTTTATCATATATTACAATGCCAGAGAGGTCCTGGGATCACCATAGCTTCTTTGATTTATACAGTTACAACTACACAGGGTTTTAAATAGAAAAATCAGTTCTTCAGAAAAAAAAAATCTATCTGAAGTGATGTCTTTTCACCTTTCAAACACAATAGTAACTAGAATTGATTGTGTCAGACTGAGTTATTCTTAAATCCAGATTTATTTATTTTTACTGTACATGCTTTCAAGAGGAGAAAATAAGAAAGGCATAAAACTCCTCTAACAGTTCCAAGAATGAGTTGTCAGATGTTTCCCAGGAGGAACATCTGGAAGGTAAACAACTCTTCCACACCCTTCTTTATTTGTTACATCTGTTTAATGGAACTGATGGAGGCAGCATTGAACAACACCTGGAAGGTCTCTGATAGTGGCTTAGCCGATTTCCACAGGCATTTTCTTCCAAGCCAGTAAACTGCAAAACAGAAATACATTCCTGGTTGTGGACTTATTTCCATACACAAAAGACATAGATCGGGGTGTCAAACTCTAAACTCTAAACACGGATCTGGCCCCTGGGCAGGGGTGAAATCTAACATTTTTCCCTACCGGTTCTGTGGGCGTGGCTTGGTGGGCGTGGCAGGGGAAGGATATTGCAAAATCTCCATTCCCAC
>JANHFM010003141.1:97711-113435 GCA_032468115.1 Grayia smithii
ATTGGTTCCCCCCCCCCAAAAAGGGAAGCAATTCTCAATCTCTGCCCCCCTCCCCAAATCTAGGCCACCCTGAACAATTGCACTCAGTGGCAACATTGAGGGTTGGCCTGAAGTCGAGCCTTGGGCCTCAGCTTTAGCCAAGCACCACCGCTACCACTTAAAAAGGACACCTCATGCCATTTCTCAATCTGTGTGAACCTTGGGAAAGGTGTGATTACCCCAGTGGCCTAGCACTCCCAAATTTGCCATGCACTGTTTAAAAAAGCAATGCTTTTTGAGGCCCCTATAGTCTTATCTGAAGCCACTCCAGGTCACATAAGGCCTTCATTCTTCAAGCGGCTTATGGTCTCTGCAGCCTCTGAAAACTGCATGGAGTATGCCCCCTTCTTGTGCAATTTTTGGAAGTTCTGGAGGCCACTCCCTTTCTCACACAGACCATTCATTCTCTTGACTTTCTGAGGTCCTGGGAAAGCACACTCCATTCTCATGCGGCCTCTCCAAATCCTGTGAGAAGGGGACATGTTTTCAAGAGTAGTTGTCATGTCAATGAATATTATGTCTTCCAAAATATTGTGGCATTTCATAGGTGCACCATCACTGACCTCATGGTTAAAGCACCAGACTAAAACCTGGAAGACTGTGAGTTTTAGTCATTTGTTATGCATGAAAGCTGGGCCAACTCCCATCACAGGATTGTTATTATGGAGAAAATATAAGGAGGAAGAGTATTAGCTATGTTTGCCTTCTTGATAAAGGCAGAATAAAAATAATGTGTAATCTGGTCACCATGAGCTTTATGATTCTGATACTTTTAAAATAGCACAAAGCAATTCTTTGTCTAGTTTATTTGATTAGAAAATCTCTGGGAATATATGTGTGTAATTTTGATATATTTTTTTAAAAAATTGATTTTTATAAGAAGTTTGTATATGCCACTAATAAAAGAGTTTATCAGAGCTGTTACTAATCCAGCAGATGGCCATCTTGTTTAAGCTCTGTGAGCACATGCTTTTTTCATTCTTTTTTATTTCTTCATAATAAAATGATTTTTCCTTATTTTTGTTTATGTTTATAGCTGTCTTTCCACAAGGCAATATATGATACTTTGATGGCAGTGTAAAAAATTCTTAAAGTTTCATATTCTGAATGCAGCATAATAATGATGAAGCTCATTTCTGAAGCATGTGTTGTAATAGGGCCTTTTAAAAGCTACAACCAACAATTTAACCAATCTGGGAAAGGTAGGACCTATGATGATTTCAAATTGGAGTAAAATTAATACGGGAGACGGTAACTACCAAGTGTGACAAGGAAGAACTGGAAATTATTATAATACATCAAAGATTTGTGTTTACATGGGTTGTTTTCAACAACTAGATAGTCTTGACACTGCTTTCTGCAGTAGCTGATTTTAGTACTGTTTTGAAGTGTAGCCCCATATAGAATGTATCATGCTTATCTGTTCAGTAGATGAAACTATTAATATAGTATTTAGTCAAATGTCAAAATTTGGAGACAGGGAAAAGATAAAAGACAAAGTTTCCTTTGAGTTGAACTGACTCATGGTGTCTTCATGGGCACATCTGTGCTGGTTTTTTTATATGATACAGAGGTGGTTTGTTATTGCCTTTTAAGGTATCATGATGATGTTTTCTAATTATCTCCCACTCACGTTTTAACCAGAACTCACCTTGTTTATCTTCTTGAGCTTATGCTTACTTAAATATACAAATGTTCCAGTTAGTGAAAGAATAATAGATGCATCTTTAGAATGTATTCTTCCTAAGCACAGTATGTTTACAAATTTGTAGGGCTATTTTTAGCTGAAAAATATAGTTGGTATTGTTCTTTCTTTGGTTTTACAAAGGACGTTCTCATGGAAAATTCATTGGATATGTTGATTTTATATAATGTTCTTGATTTTTCTGTGTAGAAGAATATTGCAGATTAATGCAGAAACTGTTTTATTTATATAAAGCATTTATATAATTCTGGAATGATTTAATGTTGAATCAGCATATTCCATTCAAAAGGCTTGGAAAGATTGGAAGTGAATGGGTGAATTTATTGCAGAGAACTCCAGATTTAATATTTAAATTTCATGCATATATTGCTTCATTGGCATGACTACAGTCTAGGCCCATCTGTTAGAGTGGCAGTGTGCCTGCTGCTATAGAGTTATGCCAGTTTCATTAAATATTTGAGCCAGGAAAGATGAATGGTTTGGATGAAGTATTCTATAAAATAAGTCCAAAATGAGTTTTGAGCTATTAAATCCACATAGTGTTATCTGATGCTCAGTCTGTGACATAATAAGTAGCATAAAACCAGCAAAAAATTCTTGGTTGTGATCTGACAGGTGGCATGAGAATAAAGTATGTGGCTTAGATAAGCTTGTAGTAGAATGAAATGAAATAAAGCCATTTAGTGGAAGAGTAATGGATCCGTGGTAGTGTAAATGTTGCTGAATTTCCTAGTTTCTATTACTTCTCTTTGAAAGACAAATGTCAGAGACAATTAAGGTTGTCAAAAGTCTTGAATGCTAAAAGTTATGTATTTTTGGCTTGTAAGTAGTTGTATACTTGTATTACCTTCATTGTTCTTTTGCTATTCAATATAACATTTACACAGATTTTATACACATATGGAGTTTATGTTGTATAAACTCAACTTATACCTAAAATTGATTTGTATATTGCACTGTATAAACACAGCCAATGTATGAAAGCTTGGACACAGAGCTAGCATAGGCTAGTAGTTAGGATGTAGCAGACAAATTTAATTTGATCCTACCATTATTCATAATTGTTATAAAAGTGTAAGAGCATATGACAAGCCTTGCTGGATTGTGCCAGGGCCCATCTTAGTCCAGAATAATATCTCTCAGATTATCCTACTAATTATTTCTCTAGTGTTCACAAAATGGAGAAGTAATCTCTTTCCACAACTGATATTTTTGAGGCACGTTTTCTCTAAAGTGAAAGTAACTGTGTCTCAAGAATAACAGTGGTTAGATGAGACCTGTCTTCCATGAATTAATCTAACTTCTTTTTAAGACACCCATTTGAGTTTTATGGTAGTGAATTCTACAAATTATGTGTCTGTGTGGGGAAATGCTTTTTTAGGGGGTGGGGAAGGCTCTGGATGGTGGGGAACGGAAGGATTTATATTCCTTGCATTTCTTTTATGAATGGAATGGGAATGGAAGGATTTATATTCCTTGCATTTTTCTTTTAAATGTCTGTGGAGATTCTCAGTCATCCAGGTCATGGTGGTCCCAAAGAAAAAAAAAACAAGGAAGTCCAGTTGCCTCCTTGCCTCCTTTGGGACAACCATGACCTGGACGACTGAGAATTTTCGTAGTCATTTCATTAAGATTATACCAGGATTGGAATAAGAGATACCATTATGCTTCAAAAATCAGGTTTTTATCTCTCATACCATTATTATTCTCAGAATAGATGAAAAACAGGGAAATTTTACCTTCTGGAATCTTGTCTGAATTCCAAAAGTACATTATGGAAGTACAGTTTCAAGCCTACCTCCAAAGTGATCTCTAAATAGACTGGAAAGAGATTTTTTCAAACTGTTGTTAAAAAAAATCTGTACAAACTTTGGACCTATTTCTTCCTTTCAAGCACCGATGATCATAAGAAAAATAACAAAGTAGGTTTGTATATTAACTTGCATTTCTAATCTATTCTAGTCATTGGTTACCTATGATTAACTCAATCTGTTAACTAGCTGAGTGATTCCTAATAAGGTGGTATAATATTGTAATTCTTCCTCTGAATGGCATAGTAGCTGTATCATATCACTTTGGGGAATTTTACACTGAACTTTGCAGTTCTCCATACAAGCTGATCCATATGGTACCGTATTTCCCCGAAAATAAGACATGTCCCGATAATAAACCCAACTGGGCTTTCGAGAATATGTATTAATATAAGCCCCTCCCAAATAAGCCCCCCCAAATACTTAGACGCATGCATGGGGAGGAAGGGAAGGGGAACATCAGAGCCGCTGCCGTCTGAGATCAGCAGGCCAGATTCGGTGAACTGGACGCATTGCTGCCACTCGGGAGAAGAAGAGAGAGGGGAGGCGCGAGACAGCCCATTTCTGATGTTCTTCTCCTGGGGGGGTGGCCAGCGCATTCAGTTCCCTGAATCTGGCTTGCTGATCTTGCCCAGTGAGAGGGAGTGGCAGGTGGGGAGGGGTGGGGTGGCGGAGAAGCGACATGCATGGAGTGAGACAGGGCTCCCCTTGCCATCTCTTCTCCCCCCCTTGCCAGGTCTGGCAGGAGCTGGAAGTCAGGTAAGATACAGCGGAGAAGCGAGACACATGTCTTACTTGACTTTCAGCTCCTGCCATGCCCTGTCGGCATGCAATGGAGGAAAGTCCGTGGGGAAGCATGGCAGGCAAGAGTTCTGCCAACATGGCCGGCCACTGAGGGAGGGGGAAAGAGAGCGCTGCTTGAAGCCCAGCGAGGCGCCCGTTTCTGCTAAGCCCTTGAGATCTTCTGTCTTGAGGCAGCTGAGGCAGGCACTGTGGGTCCAGACGGTGAGCTCATGCAGCTTATACTTCTCCCGCAGGCCAGCTGAGACGCTGGAATGGCTGAGACGCCTGCGCATGTGCCAGCATTCCCAGGAAGTCGTTTTTGAGGCAGCTCTCCTCATGGCTCTCGTGCTCGTCGCCCTGTCAAAACTTGTTTTTCAGCTCCCCCAGTGACTTCTCCATGTCCTCCAACTCCGCCATGTCTTACCTGACTTCCAGCTCCTGCCAGGACCGGCAAGGGGGGGAGAAGAGACGACAAGGGGAGCCCCATCTCCCTCCATGCATGTTGCTTCTCCGACACCCCACCCCTCACCACCTGCCACTTCCCCTTGCTGGCTGAGATCGGCAAGCCAGATTCGGAGAACTGAATGTGCTGCCACTCCCTGGGAGGAGAAGAAGATCAGAAATGGACTGTCTTGCAGTGCCTCGTCTCTCTCTCTTATTCTCCTGAGTGGCAGTGGTGCATTCTCCTTTTCACCCGATTTGCTTCTGAGAACTTGGGGAGGTTTTTTTGTGACCTGATTCTCTCCGGCAATGCTATGGGCAAGAACCGGCCACGCCTATCCTGCTTCAGGGATAAGACCCCGATAATAAGGCCAAGGCAATATTTTGGGGGTCAAAAGAAAATAAGTCCTTTGAACTTGCACCAAATTTGCACCGTCCTGTTTGAACTGTGATACATAGAACTGGACATAGTATTCCAAGTGGTTACTGATCAGAAGAGAAAGACAACATTTTCATTCATCTGTGAATAAAACTGTAGACATACAAAATAAAAGATAAGTGTCAAGCACCAGGAAATCAGGAGATTCAGGCAGTTCAAATGAGTATAAAGATTTATTGCAAGCTTAAGCTCTCTACAAAAATCTGGTCTACTAATGGTCAAGGGAAATGAGTGGGAATAAGAAGGCATTCAAGGTGGGCTGGACTTAGATCTTTTGTGGGCACATCGGGACTCATGACTCGTGACTCATGACCCTTACCTTGGGCTCAGCCTCTACCTTGGGCTCAGACTGGTCATTATCTCACAGTAAGACACTTAAAACCAGAAGTTTTATTTATTTATTTTATTAAATTTATATGGCTATCTATCTCACAGATATGATTCTGAGCAGCGTACAGTAAAAACAAAACAAACAGTGAAAACAAAACAAAAATATCTTAAAATAACCATAAGAAGCAAGAAACATGCCTGTAACAGAGGAGACTCATGCATAATAAAGCCATCTTGTGGACTCTCTGTTCCAAAGTATTCCTCCAGGCTAATCTTGGGGGGTGGGGATAATAATGCAAGACAAAAGGCAAGAGATGCAGTGGAAACTCCTGGCTTCTCCAGTGCGCTGCTGTGGGAGTCCAAGCAATGGGTAATAACTCCTGTTGATTGGCCAGAGACTGAGTTAATTTTGTTGAAATACTCCTCCTTCCTGTTGAGCTCCACTTTATTAACAGTCTGGCTAGAGAGACCTATTACTCCATTGCTTGGACAAGATCAGGTGGCACAGGGCCGTTGGTCTACAAATGACCTGAAGCAGGACATCAATTGGCTGGAACTGTGAGCCGCACACCTGGTGCTTTGCCATTTCCAGTCCAGCCTGCAAAGACAACATGTGCTCCTACTGACGGACAATGTGACAACCAAAACACATGTCAACCGTTGGGGCATGAAATCAAGGATACTCATGCGCGAAGCAAGAGCCCTCTGCCTCTGGTCCGAGAGTCACCTGCTCTCCCTTCGGGCAGAACACATATCTGGCTGAGCAGAGAGACCATAGATCCTTCGGAATGGCAACTTCATCCCGACCTATTCCACCAATTGGTCTCCAAGTTCGGTCTTCCCCAGGTCGACCTATTTGCCAGCCCGTCCAACACGCAACTCCGTCAATTCTTCTCCAGATTCCCAGCGACAGGCAGAAGCCGTAAATCCCCTCGGGTCACTGGCCGACGGGCCTCTTATATGCCTTCCCGCCAATTCCCCTTCTACCCAGGGTCATACACAAGATCTTGGAAGAACAGGAGAATGTCCTTCTGGTGGCACTGTACTGGCCGTGACGAGTCTAGTTTGTGGATCTGATGAACCTGTCCATGACTGAAAGCTTTCCAGATAAGGTCATCAATACCGTCATGGCATCTCATCGCCCATCCACCATTCGCATATACCAGGCTACCTGGAAGTTGTTCTGCACCTGGTGTTCTTCAAAACACATTGACCCTACCTCTGCATCCATTCAACATATTTTAGGATACCTTCAGGAAGGTCTAGACAAGGGTCTGGCTGTTAACATCCTTTGGAGACAGTTGGCAGCCTTGTCTACAGTTATCTCATGTGAAGGGGTTGCAATCTTATCCCAACACCCCAAGGTACACAGTTTTCTAAAGGGAGCAGTCAACCTTCATCCAACTACAGTTCACAGGTTCCCATCCTGGGACTTGAGCCTTGTATTGCGAGCCCTTACATCTTCTTCATTTGAACCTCTTAGGGAGGCTAGTCTCAAAATCCTTACCTTCAAGGTCGCATTCCTCATAGCTATCACATCTGCATGTCGCATCTCGGAAATGGCTGCCTTATCAATTCGAAAAAATCTCTGCATCTTTCATCCCGACCGAGTAGTCCTTCGCCTCGATCCCACATTCGTTCCAAACATTAACAGTTGTTTCCATCTGACACAAGAAGTAATCCTACCTGATTTTTGTCCAAAACCACAGCACGCCTCTGAACGCAAATGGCATTTGTTGGAGGTACGCAGGGCTCTGTGAAAGTACGTACGCCACACGTCTGGTTTCCGCAGGACTGAAATCCTCTTCGTTTCTTACCAGCCCAGATCTCTGGGCTCAAAGGTATCTCCGTCCACCATGGGCCATTGGCTCAAAGCCTGTATCTCCTTGGCTTATGATATCCAGAAACATCTGAGATTAGGCCGCATCACAGCCCATTCCACCAGGAGCACGGCCACTTCGGCGGCCTGGGCTACCCAGGCATCTATCCTCGAGATCTGCTGGGCCGCTACATGGACCTCTCCTTCTCAATTTATTCAGAATTACAGAATAGATAAATTTGCGTCAGCTGAAGCAGCATTTGGTTGCAGAGTGCTACAGCAAGTCCTTCCGGTTGAAGACACCCTGGCCGACCGGAGGTCCCACCCTATGTAGCTTGGGTATATCCCATTGCTTGGATTCCTGCAGCAGCGCACTGGAGAAGGAACGTACTTACCTGAACGTTCATTCTCAGGGTGCTGCAAGGGAGTCCAATCCCACCCTATTCATAGGGGCCAGGGTTGGGGTCTTTGTGTTTCCCTACAGGTGGCGGTATCTCCAGGACCAGAATATCATTAATAAAGTGGAGCTCAACTGGAAGGAGGAGTATTTCAACAAAATTAACTCAGTCTCTGGCCAATCAACAGGAGTTATTACCCATTGCTTGGACTCCCCTGCAGCACCCTGAGAACAAACATTCAGGTAAGTACGTTTCTTCTGTCAGATGTTGCTCCTTAGCAGATAGAACCCATAATATGCTCATCTTGCCTGTCATGATGGGATAGGTATATATACTTGGGAAGAAGTGGTCACACAAATGTCTTGACTACAAGACATGTAGAGCTTTAAAAATCAAAAACAGCACATTTAATTGACCTTAGAAGCAAACTGGCAATTAAAGCAGCTTGTGGAGCAGAGGTGTAATATGAGCCATTCTAGGGTCACCCATTGCTGTCTGTGCTGCCTCATTTTACTCCAGCTGAAGCTTCTGAATACTCTTCAAAGAGAACCCCATGTAGAACAGATTTAGTTAGTGAAGATTTTTTTTTCAAATGTAATGTGGCAAAAAAGAAAAAAGAACTTTTTCCAATAAGTACCATTCAGTTCTTTGAATTCTCTGCTAATTTTGAAATACCCTTTATCTGGCATAGCTGAATTTCTGTTGTTTCCCTTAAAATGGCATGTTCTTGACTTGGATTAGTCTATGCCTACCTGGTAACCAATAGTATTTTTCTGCAGCTTTGTTTACATGATTTTTCCCCGAAATCCTGATTCAGTTTCCATAATTAATGGTCTATAATAATGTAAGTTGGGCTACGGTGAGACTTTACAGTGAGCCCATATGGATTGATTACTTTATTATTTGACTTGTGTCACACCTTTCCTTCAAAAATTCAAAGCAACTTACGTAGGGAATTCTTTTTGTTTTGTCCCAAAGTGCAACAAGTTTGTGAAATAGTCTGAGTCAAAACCATACAGTGCTTTTCCATAGCTAAAGGTAGAATAAGCTCTGGGTCACCTCATTCCTACTACAACCTCTTAATCTTTGTGGGTGGCCTTGAGGACTGGGGGCAGAATAGCAAAACAAGTATCACAAATCCATCCCTTTTCTATGTGCATCTTGAAGTCACATTCATGCATGTAAGGGATGATGTTTCATTTTGATCTAACTGTTGTATTCTGGGGATATCTCCTCTTCATTGTCTTATGAATGAACTTTGTAAAGAAAAATTAAACTTCAGAAGTATATTTTGGAATGTATTTATATTTATATTACACAGATTGTACACACACATGTATATATTCCCTGGAAAACGTTAACTCTAATAAAGAAAAGAATATTTGGCAATGCTGGCAAAGCTATTTGTACAAATTTAGTACCTTCTCTGGTAAGACTTTCACTCTCTTCTTAGAAGAATCTGTCTGTATCAGACAAATATTTTATTAACTGATAGATTGCTCAAGTACATCCAGTTTCAATTTTTAGCTCATTTTTTTCTCCAGCCAGCTTCATTTTTTGAGTATAGCTCTTGGCATGTTACATAAGATAAAGTGTACATTGGCCTTCACGGCTCAATTTTGTTTTAGTATAGATAATATGTATTTTAGACCATTCTCTCACTGGAACAACATCAGCTGATTCAGAATTTAGCAGCCAAGGCTTTGACTGGAATCAGGAACGTAGATCATACTGTTACTGTTCACGTCTTCAAAATTTTTTACCAAGTTCAGTTTTAGATTCTTTTCTGATTACCGTATCTAAACGTCTTAGGCCCTTCGATAATTTAAGAAATTTAATATGAATCTGCTTAGAAAAGTAGCTTTGTTTTCTTTGGATATCTCTGCCACGTAATGTAGCAGATAAATTCTAGAATGACTCCCTTTTGGTGAGGTATTCAAAAGAGTTTAGGAAAACTGCCATAGATAGATATGTCACTGAAAGTACTTATTTTTGTAGATTTTTGCAGGCTTTGCTGCTTTTCACTGTGGTTGTTTGGTGTTTATTAATAGATCCACATTTGTGAATGTCTGCATTATTGGATTGTTAGGTAGAGATTTCATAAATAAAGTGAAATCAAGTTTGCTAATATGATTAATGTATGATATAGCAGTACAGAATTACTCCACAAGATGTCACTCAAATAGCTATAGTACAATAAGCAGGAAATTAAATTTGAGTCTTGTAATTATATAGCTTTTGAATAGGTTTTGTACATGCTCATATTGCAGCATATTTTGAAGCAAAATTCATTTAGAATGATAAAACTGGTTCATTTGCTGTAGGAAGCATTGCTATTACTAATAAAGATTTTACAGAAAAATATGTATTTATACTACATTAATAGAGTATCAGATATTATTGGCTCTCAAGGCAAACTTTCCCTGCAGTATTATAATGGATTTAACTGACATTCTTGATTAAGCATTTCTATCATTTTAGTTAACGCTGTATTTCATTGTATTATTAAAAGGCAATGTGCCTCTTTTATTCTTTGCTACTTAGTTCTTTTATAAATATATTGAATTGAGAGCTAAACTCTGGACTCTGTTTGTTTAGCCTGGAGAACATCTTTGTGAATCAGATTGAAGATTAAATTAAGCATCTGGTTTAAAGAGGTTAAAGAAACCTTTTTGAAAAGTCTTTTCGCTTGTGTACATAGTAAACCTGAATTCTCCATGGTGTGACGATGGAAGGTGCCAGGCTGGGTTACTCTAGGCTGTAGCTCTATGGACTGAGTTGACTGATTTAAGGTTCCGCTTCCCTGGTGATGTTCCCCAGTTCATTCAACTCCGTCTCAGCTACTGGACTGTTTCTGGATTTGCTCCCTTCATTGAGGAGCCTAGCTTGAGGTTTTCTTTGCCTTCCTAGAAAAATTGAACTCTTTTTTTTTCTTCAGAGTGTTGGAGCTGACAGTGAATCTGTGCTGGAAAGGGCTCTTCGTGGGGGGCAGATTTGAGATGGGGGTGGCCCTCTTGGTGCTCCCCACCATCTCCCGTGGCTACTTCTTTTAGTAGTGGGGCCTTTCTGACAGGCTGGGTGTGCTGTGGGCTATCTGTCTGCAGCCTCGCCCTTCCAGAGCCTGTGGGAGCCGCGCTAGCCTTTACAAGTCCTGGTGCAGCATTCCTCTTTGTACTCGCGGCCTGCGCTGATCAGCTGTAATGCGGGGTTGTTTTTTTCTTCAAATAAAGCATCCGCTTGCCTTTCCTGGCCGTGCCAGCCTCTTGGAGCCTTGGTGTGCGGCTGAAGACTTTGTTGTTGCTGCGGGCGCTGTGGCAGGGCAAAGGCAGAGCTGCTAGATCGCGCCAGCCTTTTGCTAGCCTGGCGCGGTCGCCATTTTGTCTAAGGGACAGCGCAGCCTGGTTTCCTGCCATTTTTTTCTTTGCTTCCCTCGTGGTTGTTAAGTCCAGGCTGGCTTTGCTCCCCTGGCACCTTGGATCTGCCTGTGTGACTGGTTGGGCTCTCTGCACAGATTACAGCCCTGGACTTTACCAGTCACAGATTAGCCTGTGGGCTTGCCTTGCGGCCTAATCTGGCTTAACCACAGTTTCTGCACTTGCACAGTCACTGTCAATCCTTTTGCAAGAGACGTTAGTGTCAGCCATTTTGACTCAAGCGGCCATTTTGTCATTGCTGGTGCTTCACTGGATCCAGGCCTGTATTTCTCCTTTCTTCTCCCTTGTGGCCTTCCCTTTGGGGGTGTTGCCTGAGACTGCAGTTTACAGAGTTAGCATATTGCCCCCAATAACCTGGGTCCTCATTTTACCCACCTCGGAAGGATGGAAGGCTGAGTCAACCTTAAGCCCGTGAGATTTGATCTGCTGAACTGCAGCTAGCAGTCAACTGAAGTAGCCTGCAGTGCTGCACTCTAACCACTATGCCACCTCAGTGCTCACTGCGATGAGCCAGGTCTGGTCTCCTGAGGCAGTGGGGGACTTGCAGGTTCATCCTGGGCCCTCTCAGTCCCATGTTCAGCCTCCTACAGCGATTTTCACCCCGACAGCAGCAGGGTTGAGCCAGCCAGATATGGGGGAGCTGGGCATCCCATATGTTATGAGAGACTGGATTGATCAGGCAGTGAGAAGGGTGTTAGCAGAGGGTAGAGGGCCTCAGTGGCACCCACTCCCTGAATCGGCCTATTGTCTGGCCCAGGTATTGGATCCTTTGGCAGTTAGGGCTCCTGATTTGTGTTGCCAAAAAACGGTTTCCCTGACTCCCTCAGAACTCAGTTGCTATTCTGAGTATGAGCCTTACGATGATGGCCTGGATGAGGGAGAGTTTTCAGATTTTGAGCAGGAAGCTGTTGGTCGGCCGGCCTTTAACGGACTCTTTAACCCTGCTCTGTTGAGGCCCTTGCTACTTAAAGCTCGGGCTACTGCCCGGTTGGAAAAGGACTCCAGGGATGTTGAGCCTTTAGCTGGGAGTACTGAGCAGAATGATTTCCTGTTCACTGAGGAGGCAGTGGCTGAAGATACCATTCCTATCCCAATGATGTTTTTAGAGCAGATCTGTAGACAGTGGGTTTCCCTGGCCACGGCCGTTCGCCCTACAGGTCAGGAGACCCGCCTTTTTGCGGTGGACTCTGATCTGCTTGGCCTGTTGGTGGTCCCTAAGGTGGACCTAGTGGGCTGGGGGGGATCATTGCGGGCCTCACATGGCCCAGGGTCGGTGGACTTTGCTGGAGTGCCAGCAGTATAAACTGGCTGGAGCTGAGGGCAGCTCACCTTTCCTTGCAGGCATTTCAGACACTGGTGGAGGGCGCCATGTTCTCCTCCTCACAGACAACATCACAACAATGGCCCATATCAACAAGCAAGGGGGGACTCGTTCTCGATCCCTCATGGCAGAGGTGGAGGCCCTGTGTAGAAGCCCATCTTTTATCTCTCACTGCAGCTCATATTGTGGGGAAGACCAACATCAGAGCGGACTGGCTGAGTCGTGCCATAGTGGACCCTTCGGAGTGGCAGCTTCATCCCATCAGGAAACTGGCAGTGAGATTCGGACGTCCGGTGGTAAATCTCTTTGCCTCTCTGGAGAACACTCACCTCCCCCGGTTCTTTTCCAGGTTCGATATGCCGGGAGCGGAGGGAGTCGACGCCTTGAGGATCCTTGGCCTCGGTGCCTCTTGTATGCCTTCCTGCCTCTGCCCCTGCCACTGCTCCGGCAGTGGTTCGGAAGGTGCTGCTGGAGAGGGAGGAGCTCCTACTGGTGGCTCCGCATTGGCCCAGGAGACCATGGTTTGCTGACCTGGTTGGTCTGTCCGTTGGCAGGCTCTGGAGGATTCCCCCAAACAGAAGGGACCAGTCCTCCATCCCAACCTTCAACGACTTCAGTTGACCGTTTGGAGGTTGAGCGGGGGCTCTTAAGATGGGAGAATTTGTCTGCCGAGGTTATTCGGACGGGCCAGGCGGCCTTCCACCACACGCATCTATGAGGCCACTTGGGCCATGTTTATGAAGTGGTGTTTTCCAAGGCATTTGGACCCTGTCTCTGCTTGTGTTGCACTGGTGCTAGACTTTCTGCAAGAGTGCCTGGACCGTGGTCTTTCCCTGAACATGTTACACCGTCAGGTGGCGGCTTTGGATTCTGTGTTGACCTTGGGCCCTGGGGCTCCTTAGCTTACCATCTCAGGGTGCGGGCCTTTCTGCGGGGAGCGTCTAACACTAGGCCCCCTATGCTCCATTGCTTTTCTACTTGGGACTTGGGTCTGGTTTTGCGGGCACTCACTAAACCACCCTTTGAACCTTTGAGGAAGGCCAGTTTACGGTTACTGTCATGAAAGGTCGCTTTTCTTGTGGTCGTCACGTCTGCCCGACGGATATCAGAGTTGGTGGCGTTATCGGTGAGGAAGGAACTGTGTGTTTTTCACATGAACAGGGTAGTCCTACGGTTGGATCCTTCCTTCCTTCCAAAGATCAACTCCTTGTTTCACCGAGCACAGGAGTTGGTCCTGCCAGACTTCTGCCCAAGGCCGTGGCACACCTTGGAGCAGACCTGGCATACATTGGATGTGAGGAGGGCTCTCTGTATTTATGTTTCAAGGACCGTTTCCTTTCGGAAAACTGAATCCCTGTTGGTCTCCTTTCAGCCATCAACTCTTGGCCACACAGTGACCCCTTCCATGGTGGGCCGTTGGATTTAGGCTTGTATTGCCCGCACCTATGAGCTTCAGGCTCTTCCAGTGCCCCAGCGGATTACAGCCCATTCTACCCGCAGTGCAGCGACATCCGTGGCCTGGTCTACTCAGGCCTCTGTTGAAGAGATCTGTAGGCAGCTTCTGCGGAGGTGGCATTTGGCCGGAGAGTCCTACAGAAAGTGCACAATGGAGCCGGGCTGTTGGCCCAGGACAGTTCCCGCCTTTAGGACTTTCTTGGCTTTGATATTTCCCAGCCTGACACCTCCCGTTGTCACACAATGGAGAAGGGGCATTGGCTTACCGTGATATGCCCTTTCGCATGGGGTGCGATGGGAGGTGCCAGCCCCACCCTGTCCTGTCTGGGCCGCTGCCCGATGGGTGGGGAATCTTTCTTTCTTCCAGATGACTTCCTTTCACTTCAACTTCGTAGTTGAACTGAGGAACATCACCAGGAAGGTGGAACCTTAAATCAGTCAACTCAGTCCATAGAGCTACAGCCTAGAGTAACCCAGCCTGGCACCTCCCATCACACCCCATGAGAAAGGGCATATCACGGTAAGCCAGTGCCCCTTCTCCATTGTGTGACATTGTTCTCTTATATTAAGGGCCATGATTTATTAGTTTTTATTAATTATTGTAAAGTAATATGGACCTGGCCTTAGAATAAGCAATTCGTTAAAAGATTGCTCAGTCCTGAGAAAAAGAAAATTCAAAATAGCCTTCCTGTGATTTTTTTTTACTATAAGAAGGGGCAAAGAGAAGTACTGGCTTTAAGATTCTGTCTTTGCACCCTACAATAATTCAGAGCATCCCTGCTGTTCCTTTTTTTTGCCTCCATTGAAAGGCTGACATTCACATAGTTGATATCACAAGCAACTACCATTGAGAGATCCATCAAAAAGGGCTGATAGCAACTCTTATCTTACTAACTTCTCTTTCTTACAATTCCCAATGGCTTTTAAAATATGAGTCTTGCTTATAGAGTACCTTAAATTTCAGGCCACCAGTAAAGTCTTTGACCTCATGTCTCTCTGTTTAATAATGTATATACTGAACATGTCAGTTGCACCAGATAAACCAGACCAGGAAATCATATCCACAAGAAGGGTAATACTACTTTTTTGAGAGTGGTTATAATAACAGAATCTTTCAAGTGTGATTGTGCTACCTAGTATCTTCTCTCCCATTTTATATTCCTGTGAATTAGGGAGGTATCCTTTGTATATTTCTGTCTGTTGTGGACTTAAAATTTGTTTCATCTCTTATCATTTTGTAAAGGTCTCATGTATCTCTGTCAAGATTATCTTCCTTACTTTATACAATAAGCAAAGCTTTTGAAACTAATTTGATGCAGAGATAAAGGCAATCCTTTAAATAAGATGATGTCAATCATCTAGCAATGTAAAGATCAATTGAATTAGAACCTGAATCACATTTCTAAATGATGCATCAACATATGTCATATTAATGGTGTGAACTCCCAGATGTTTTGCCCCACCCAAGTTGTATTTTTTATTAATAGATGTTTATCTGTTTAAAGTATGTTACAATAGTCTGTCAAGTTTTTGCTAAGTATAGGTAGAAAAACTAGGACATTGTTTCTAAGTAAGTCTGTTGTGATGCTGAGCTGAAAAGTAGTTTCAGCTATTGGAATTTATGCTTCCACTGCTAATGCTAGTCCAGGAAGGTACCCAAACTGTACAAATTCCGTATATTCCGGCATATAAGACGACTGGGCGTATAAGACGACCCCCAACTTTTCCAGTTAAAATAAAGAGTTTGCC
>JANHFM010003142.1:8141-22575 GCA_032468115.1 Grayia smithii
TCTTTTGCAAGAAGACTTGATGCAAGATACAGATGGCCAAGAAACTTTTAGAGAAATTTTAATAAAAAAGGGACTTGGTTTTCTGTTAGAGGTTTTTCTACAAATGCAATATATACCGGCTGGGACTTAAAGAAAACATTGATATTAACAAGGAAGGTTTGCTGGTATGATATTTAGGACTGGTAAAAATGGCTCGAGATTTAAAGAAGAATGGACATTTTAAAATTTAAATAACTTATATTAGAAAGGATAAAAGTTTCTGTCTACCAGAAGGATTATATATAAAGAAAATAATTTTTGGATTATACAATATTTAACATATATATGAATTAATGAATATTTTTAATTAAAGAAGAATGGACATTTTTTTTTACTAGAAGGACTATACACAAAGAAAACATTTTTTTTGTATTACATTACATTTAAATGTTGATATTATTTGATTAAATAAGAAAGGGGAAATTTTTGTGTATTGGCAAACTGGAAATTTTGATATTATTTGATTAAATATTGATTTATATTACTTAAAATCTTCAAATAATGTTAGAAAGGGAAAAATTTTGTTTAATGGAAGGATTATATATAAAGAATTTTTTGGATTATATTATATTTAACATATATATGAATTAAAAATATCAATATTATTTGATTAAACATTAGGATTTATATTACTTAAAATTAAATATTTAAAAGAAAAAAGGCCTATTGGTATCTTAAGATTGGGACAATATGTGAAAGATTTTTATACTGATTTGTTGTATTAGTTTATGAATTTTGGGAAAAAAGAAAGACTTGTTATTAGATGACTGGAAAAAATTTAATATTAGGATATTAGGATCTTGAAATGATGGTTATGTGATAATTAATGATAATAACTTATGATTATATATGATTGACTTATAGAAAGATTAAAGTTTTTTGTATTGTTAAAATTACTGACAACTGACAAAATTACTTAAAATCTTTAAATAATGTTAGTAAGGGAAAACTATTGTTTATTGGAAGGATAAGATATATGAACTAGAAATGTTAACTTAGAATATCATTATGCTTATTAATTAATTTTATTAGTTTAAAATTTAATTAGGGGTAACGGATATTATATGATTAAATAAGGACTTAAATGATAGGTATTTTATAGATTGTATTAAAATTTTCAAATTATATGGATTTATAAATAATGAAAGAAGGAATTTAAGAATTTAAAGTATTTTTCTTAGGTAAGAGTTAAAAAACTGCAAGAGTTTAATTACAGATGTGGATAGTTAACCTATGTTTGATTAAGCTAAGATATTGAGTTATATCCTGTACCTTACTCTGGGAAGTCAGGGGGAGGAGGGAGGGTTAGGGAGGGGGAGGGAAAAGAGGTTTTATATTATGTAAAAAAAATTCTGTAAAACTTTTTAATAATAATAATAATAAAAAGTTTCCCTAGCCACAGTTGACAGATGTTGCTCCAGTTTCAGCTGTGGATCTAGGAGAACACCTGGAGCCAGCTCCGTGTCACCTCCCTACTGGTAGAAACCAGCCAGGAAGGGCTTGGGTCCTCATCATACCCATGGCCTTGTCCACTTCCTCAGGAGCCACAGGGTCAAACTCACTCCATACAATAGGACTAAGACCCGCCCCTGTCATCTCAATCGGAATTTCCCAATTGGAGTCTATTTAAACATTTGGCAAACAGGATAAAACTCAGAAGGATACTGTTCTAATCCCAGTCTTTTCAAAGAATGATTGATATTGATAAATATTCAAATGTTTCCTCCAAAAAAGACAGCATGTAGATTTATTTCTTATTGTTTGTGTTACACAGAAATTGTATATTTGTACACATGTGTATTAAGCAGTGCTGTCAGCAGAGTGATGTGATGATATACACTATAGTTGCAGATATACCTGCTACTAAGCTCTGCAGAAGGTAGTGGAACCCAGTCCTAACTAAAACTAACAGGCTAGGGAAAAACAATCTCCCAATTACATTAAACTGGGAATACCAGTGAAGGCTGATCCAGAGGTGGTATTCACCCGAACCAGTAGCAGAAATCATGGGTGGGCCCACTAACACACCCCGGCTTTATGCCATTCTACTTAGGTACATTTTTGAGGCTGGGCACGTGTGGAGGGTGCGTGTGTGATCAAAGCGCATGCGTGGAAGGCAGGTGCATATGCGAATCGGGTGTGTGGTGAACTGGTAGTATCATAATCTGAAACCCACCGCTGAGCTGAACTACACAAATTTAAACATACTGGCTATATAAAATTGCAGTACAAACTATAGAATGAAATTCAAACACAATACAGAATAGAAACGTCAAGATATTCAACAGAGATTGAATTGTTTTGGATATGTACTGCCAATGTATGTTAAAATAAATAATAAAAATAGGTCTATTTATATCACCCAGATAATAGTTTTCCTTTCATAGTCATCCCCATCCATGTTTTTTCATTATTTTGCATTTTTGATATACCAAAACTTTCTGGACAGTTCTGTGGATCAAATGATTTTTGGAACATTTACAGTTCTGAAATTCTAAGCTCACTAAAATCATGGCTGGAGGAATAACATGAAACTTTGTTCTTTCTTCAAGTTTAATAATGATCATCTGGGAATCAAGGAATTTGGTGTAGAAAAAGACAAACTAATTTTAAATTAGATTAAAAATAGTGAAAGGGTATCTATAAATGTGTGCATGTCCTAAGTCTTGCTGACTTCAAAATTAGTCAATTAGCTGACTACAAGTGAATTTTAAATTAGATTAAAAATAGTAAAAGAAATGTCCATAGCAATGTGCATGTCCTAATTCTGGCTGATAACATTTTTTTTAAGTAAGAAAGAAAGAATAATGTGTACTGAACTTAAGTTCAGTAACTTCCAGCAGCCCATTTTAATTCAAGTATTAACTTTGGGGCTGTTTACCAGTACTCCAACACCTGCAAATATTCTCTGATCTTTTAAGGACATAGCCGCTAATAGTTTTTACTCACTATATAGACAAATTTATAATTTTCCTGAATTAAGAGAAAAGAAGCATGTTTTTTCCTTTGCCACTAATCAGGTCAAAAAGCATTTGAAGGATGCACCCTGATATCCCAGGAAGATCATCATAGTAAGAAGATTCAACAGACCTTGTTCATCAACTAGAAAAGGAATAGTTTAAAAAACTCTGCTTCTCTCTGCCAGAAGAAACAATCAACTTCCTAATGTGTTGTTCCTCTGGGACCATAGAACAGAAGGTAAGAGAGCTATTGCAAGGTTCAAATTAATGAAAGCCATAGCTTGAAATAGAAGATTGTGAATTTGTGCTATAATACTTGTATTTTCATTTATCAGCCCAGCACAGTGAATGTGGAGGATGATTTATCCCCACAGAAGCACACTTGGAAGGTGGATTGGGCTAAAGAGGAAGAAAGGCCAGCCAGCTAACTAGTCATATCCATGTAAAATGGGGGCTTTAATCAGACTCTCTCCAATCTAATACCGTAATTGCCACACCATTCTCACAATAGAATAGGTCCACACCTTATACTAAATCAAATAATCTCATAGGACATATATGTGGCAAATGGCACCCTGGAAAGTATGAACAATTATTGGTATGGGCCATATCCAGAAATGGACAAGTACAGGCTGATTGAATGCAGAGTTCCCAATACTATAAGTGTTATTCACTTAACATCTGGGAAGATCAAGCTGGCAAGAATGTATTTGACTTTTAATAGACTAGCTTAATATGTAATGCAAAGTGATGGGTTGGTTCACCAATAAACCTGTTTCACTAAGCACACTAAACTAAACCCAATTACATCGCATTATGATTTAGTTTAATGTAGGAACCCAACCATTGCAGATTGAATTTGCATTTAGAATAATTACAGCAGTCTCCAGACCCCTCAGTTACACAGTTCATGATAGTATGGTCACCATTGCAACTTTAAGTGAAAAATGTCCGTTAGGTAGGCTCTCCTTTCACATAATTGTACAAGCTTATATAATTTAGAGAATAACACAAAGAAGCCAGAGATAAGATGTCTAATCCAGCATGATGTGAAGTAAATACAATTCTAGAACAAATTAGAAGCAAAAGGTTGGTTTCATTTTAGAATGGAGAAATGTTTGGACAGCTTTAGCAGCAGAGCTTAACAAATATGTTTATGCATGCTTTGAAAATGATTATTTGGCCCTATGTAACCTCTCCCTAATCCATTAAAGCAGCTTGATTCTTTTTCAGGGTTGTGCATAAGCCTGAAAAAAGTTGGGGGTCCTTGAATGAACAGAGCAGTATCATGTTCACCTAAGTATCTATGCATTTCTAAATAAGTGAAGCATGTAAAATAAATTCCCGAATAATATATTGGAAAAGAATCCAGATTTGACCCAATAATGATTTATTGAAATTTAGACAACCTTAAAAGCAGCAGCTATACAGCAATTCACAGGCTGATCGCTGTGTTTGCATGGTCTACAGACTCCCTTGGAAGCCTTGCAGATTTTTTCATGCCAACATGTAGGCAGCTAGATAGTAGTGAACAGATTTCTATTTTATTTTTATTTTATTTTTTTGCTGTTAACAGTTAATATAGCTCTGTGTGCAAGGATAGGACAAGTTATCGAGATGTAGAAAATGTCTCTCTGAATAAGTATGTCTTTTATGTTGACTCACCTCTGTCCTGCTTGATTGGTCCCAAGCATCAGTGATGGGATTCAAAAATTTTTACTACCGGTTCTGTGGGCATGGCTTGGTGGGCATAGTTTGGTGGGCATGGCAGGGGAAGGATACTGTAAAATCTCCATTCCCACCCCACTCCAGGGAAGGATACTGTAAAATCTCCATTCCCTCCCCACTCCAGCTGCTCCAGAATGCAGCCGCACGTGTGGTTTCGGGAGCTTCCCATTACTCCCGTGTGACACCTCTCCTGCGCGAGCTGCACGGGTTACCAGTGGTCCTCCGGATCCGCTTCAAGGTACTGGTACTTACCTATAAAGTCCTACACGGCATTGGCCCAGGGTACTTGCAGGACCACCTTCTGCCTTCCTCCCATCGCCCCATGTGCTCACACAGGGCTGCCCTCCTCAGGATGCCATCAGCCAGACAATGTCGGCTGGCGGCTCCCAGGGCGAGGGCGTTTTCGGTGGGCGCACCAACCCTCTGGAATGGGTTACCCACTGAACTCCAGATGGCCCCTGACCTCCGATCCTTCCGTCATGACCTGAAGACGTGGCTGTTCCAACAGATCGTCTGACTGATAGGGTTTTTTAATTTTTCTACTTGCTTTTAATTAATTTTAAATTGCTAATTTTTAATTGAATTTAATTGTTTATTGTTCATTTTTAACGTTGTGAGCCGCCCCAAGTCCTTCAGGAGAAGGGCGGCATATAAATTGAACTAATAAATAAAGTAATAATAAAAAACTCCAGAGGAAAGTTACTGCAAAATCCCCATTTCCTCTCAATCATCTGGTACTTGGGATCAGAACATAGATGGGGTGGAGCCAGTCAGAGGTGGTATTTACTGGTTCTCTGAACTACTCAAAATTTCTGCTACTGGATTACCAGAACTGGTCAGAACTGGCTGAATACCACTTCTGCCAAGCATGATATGGAACTATAAACTTTACTTCATTCAGATTAATTTCTGAGGCTCTTCCAAGGTTTTTATATAGTAGGTAAAAATAACACACAAGCAGAAAGGTACACTGGGAACTCACAGGTAATTATTAAGCTAGGTAAAAGCTACAATAAACCACTCAAAGATAGAACATAAAAACTAAAATAGGCTCTGAAAAAAAAGCTCACAAACAATGCCCCCTAAAGTACTTTGGAATAATTACAGCTGACATTTGCATTAGTTCATGCAAAATTAATAGATTTCTAAAATCTTCATTTTAGTATTTTGCAGTCTGCCCAAATGATCCACCCCTGAGTAGTCCAAAGGAAATAAAATACCAGTGAGTTCATCACTTCAGATTCCCCAAGACTCTTACATTACTCTTCTTTGTGAGGGAGTCTTTTAACTTTTTCATTACTTTGATCTTAAAAATAGATTTTTAATTAAATTCAGGACTATTATTCCCCTTTTGGGGATTTGGGAAAAACAAATGCAACTTAGATGCAGGACCTCTGAGCATAACAGTATACCTCTCTTTACAGTTTGCTTTGGCATTTTTATATATTGTCTGCTAATAAAATGTAATGTTTTTCATCTTTTAGTTTGACATCTGAGACTCTTATCTTTTATCTATTACATACAGTCTTTCAGCCCATAAATACATAAAATGACAAAATAAATTACTTAATCTTGTGTTATATTTGGAAATACATTAAAGCATAGCTCTATAGGAAAATTTTACTTTTAATACCTTGGACTGGCCTTCTATTTTTTTATGATTTTTGTATTAAGTTCAAAGAGTATCAAGGCATCATCTCAGTTACAAGTGTTCACAAGAGCCACATTTTAAAGCTTTACAATTTTCTGGTGGTTTTTGATAGAAATGTTTCAAAATGAAATTGCATCCAGTTTGACAAAAAGTATTTTCAATTAGTTGTTTACATAGACACAAACATACATGAACACAAACTATCTTTTTTATTATAAAAACTATCAAAATCCCCTAGATCTTGCTTAAAATAAGATTAAAATGTATGTAAATATTCTGCAGGATACTGTCCTATCATATATTCATATTCCAATATTGGAATATCTTACCCAATTTAAAACAAGTGATCAAACTATCTAATTTTATCACCATTAGCAGGTCTAAAGCTAAGTTTCAATTGGAAATACCATTTTTGTAATGACTTCTGGATCTGTTCTAGTTAAAAAAATAGAGCAAAATAATAATGTTCTGAGCTAAGGAAAAAATATTTTCCTCATCTGAAAATAAGTCAACAAAACTTCCCATCCTTTGTGAATTTAATAAACATTTGTTTTATTGAAACTAAGAAGGAAATGAGAAATAGATGTTTTTCTTGCTGTATCATATGGTTCTGTCACAGTGATTGTTCCTCTTCCTTGGAATAAGTGTTGAAATATGATGTGGTATGGCTGCATTCTTAGTCATTTCCAAATTCTATTCCAGGACATTTGGGATAGAGCCCAAGAGCTTAGCATGTTTTCCTTTTTTCATGGTAAAATTGTGCAAATATGCATTAGAGTGTGAAAACAAACAGTCTAATACATTTTTGCAAAGCTCTTTATGTTTACTGTTTATTGCAGATACCAGATCCTAATTAAAAATGCACTAACAAAAGCCAAGATACAAAGAACAAAGATATCATGAAAGCTGTTTTTTAAAAACAACAACAAAAAAACCCCATGATTAATCCTCAGGGAATTTTTTATTCTGCATCATCCTCTGTACAATTATAGTTCATATGACAGTGAAGAGAATGTAGTATTAAATATTATGATGAACTTCACCAAACTGAATTAAAAATAAATCATACTATGGTTATATTTCTGTGAACTTTTTTCCAAATACCATAGCTGCATCCAAACCTCTTTCTCTATGTTAGGTTTTAGTGTTATCCTGGAAGAATTATAGCACTTTTAACCAAAATAGGCTGAAGTTTAAAAAAGGAGTGAGGTCAACTTAATTTTGAATTTAAAAAACTAACATTTTTTAAAAATTATATGGCATACCCTTTGGTAAATAATACTAATAATCTAATATTTCTTAGCATAGTAGCCTTCAGATGTGTTAGCTGACAATTTCTCCATCTCTTAGTGAGCATACCTAATGCCTAAGGATTGTGGGATTGAAATTTAACACATCTGTACAACACCAGTTGGTGAAAGGCTGCATTAATCTACATTAAGTCAAAGCTAAATCAGAATTATCTATGGAAGGCCTGTTTTTGTCATGACAAATGCCAGAAAAGGAGATTCCACAGAACAAGAATCAGCTTTGGAAATGTATGGAAAACCTGGCAAAAATAGGTTTCATTTCTAGTACTTCTTTTTAAAATAGGCAGGAAAAAATTGTCCAGAACCTGCTATAGGGAACTGCTGCCATTTAAAAGGATTAATGATAGGCAAATGCAAAATGGTTTGATTTAATCTAAGTTTTCTTTTCTTTTTCTTTGTGTAGCATGAATTTGATAAGTCTGGAAGGTGTACATGAACTTTACCTGGTTTGGATATATATCTACTGCCTTAAATATTCATCTGAATCTTGTTAAACTAAAATTACACTATTATACTGCACAACAATTTTTTTTCAAAAGTTTTGCTTTGTAAAAAAAACTTTTGGTGATTGTGATAGACTCCTTCAAACTGAATATAAAAACAATTTAAGAATAATTATATAGGAATCTTGAGAAATATAAAATTAACTTTTAATGACTATATTGATTTACCGGCAATTGCATAGTATTTCCACGTGCTACATGAGTTCAACAGGGCTAAAAGTGTTTTGATGATTTTCATTTGCATTCAGTGTTTGATGCATCTTGCTGCAATATCCAATGTCCAACAATAATCAGCTACCATTGATGGATTCCAGTTGCCATGATTAAGGCACCAGGTTAGAAAGCAAGAGACTGGGAGTTCAAGTCCCGCCTTAGCCATGAAAGTCAACTGGGTCAGTCACTCTGTCCTAGCCCAACTCATCTCACAGGGATATTATTGTGGGGAAAATAGGAGGAGGAAGATATTTTGGATATGTTCACTGCCTTGAATTATTTGTAAAATAATAAAATAAATATAATAAAATAAAAATAATAAAGGTGGAATATATATAAAACCATTTTTCCATTGTGACAATGGAACACTTTCACCATCTTTGTTACTGATTGCACCTAGAAGTGTAAATGTAGAAAATGAATTCAGTTGCATGTTGAATTTCATGGTCTTGTATGCTGTAAGGTTTGTCAACAGCTGAATGTAGTTTGGTACAGTTTGGTATAGTTGCCAAGAAACTTGTCAACAACATTCTTGGATGCTTTCTAGGTGTTTTTCTCTGGCTTCTGGATTTTCATTTGTTTGCCATTGATGACATATCTGATCTGTAGATCTTTGTTGATACCTTCTTTATTCTTGGCATCAGTTTTCTTGGAAACATCTGTTTCAAATAATGGAATCCTTCACCTTTCTTGCTCATCACTTTCACAAAAACTTTAATCAGTTTGATTTTATGTGAAGTGGAAGCAAAAATATCTCTGTTAGGTCAACAAATGGTTCATGTGCCATATTTTTCTGTACTGAAACCAAATTCTTTTGAAGTGGCCATTTCTTTTTAATATAACGTGATTCCCTTGCATAGCTGTCCCATTCACAAATAGTACTTGGTATATCTGAGCTTCATTCCAAGCAGCAGAGCCATTAGTTTTAGATCTCCACAGATATTCCAATTGTACTAGATGTACAACTGTGTGTTGATGTGCTTCAACAACAGTTACATGTTTTGTATGTTTCTTTCATATATGCAACATTGCCAACAGGTACTGAAGGGTGTATATTGCCTTAGTGTGAAAAACAGAAAATTTCTATAAAGTGATGTGTAACAGATTAAATTACAGTATATATTCATAATTAATATCCAAAAGGTACATAATTTTAACCTAATGTAATCTAATGTAAGGTACATAATCTTAACCATATCCAAAATCAGACATGCAAAGCTTAATTATAATATATTTTAGCATGATATGTGTGGTAAATTTCTATTCTGATGCAGACTGGGTTGTCCTTATGTGGTTCAATTCCAATTAGGAAGTTGGATGCACTGTACTCTGGAGAACAAATATTCTGCAGAGATCATAGGTTCAATTTCTGGTATCTCCATTAAAAAATGAAAAGGAATCTATGGCTCTTCTGATGTTGTTGAGTACACCTTCCAGCATCTCACACATAACAGAGACATTGGGCTAGAACTGATGCGGTTTGTGCAACCTATGGAAGATTACGTGTTCCCTGTCCATAAAGTAGACAGCAATATTACACTGACGGCGAGCCTGTGTACTCTTGCATAGCTTGATATCATCAATGCATTTACTTCTGAGAAAATGTGAATTGCAGCAAGTTCCCTATTATTTCATACAGAATAGAATAAACCCTAACATCTACCATATTTATATGAATGGCTTTTTAAATGCACATAAAATTAACTTATTACATGGCTATGAATCTCTGTTTCTTCCACTTTTAAAAATTGCACTATAACAAATGAACTATTTTCCATTACACTGGGATCACCTTATCAGAGCACACTCTCTAACCCAAAGTTGCTGCCAGTTTTTGCCCTATATATCAACTCCTTCCTGATTTTGGCAGGCAGTTGCTGATGCCACACAGCATTCCCAGTTATTTATTCAGCTTTAATACTATAGCAAACAGCTTTGCTATGAATGCTCAGTAATTCCTTTGGGGTAAGCCATTTTGCTGGAATAACCTCCAAATAGAAGGGTGTTGGCAGTAGTTGATAGAGAAAAGATTCCATGTTGCATTCAGTTTCCTCACTTTATTGTGGAAGCTTCATCTTTCGTATTAGCTCATCTTTTGTGTGCACATCTTTAGTATCTCCTTTAGGATTTTAACATCATACTCACTGATTTATAATTTCCTGCCATTGGATTTTAGACTGTTCTGAGGTATAAAGCTTGTATCATGATTTATCTGGGATTTTTTCTACAATAAATTAGATGCAATTATCGGTATATTTAATATCATTTGAATATTTGCATTGGATGACATCATTAAGAGGCGAGAAGTGAGAAGCTTTAAGAACAAAAGGCAGTGTATTAATCAGTGTATAGATGTATTGGAAGTAAGGATGATATAGACAAAAGGTAGAAAAGGAGAGGTATAGTGAATGCTATTGACATAAACTTGGTTTAGTTATATTTCATTTACATTTCTGTTATCTCTCTCTTTAATCCCCTTGATTTATTATTCCTGATGCCTTTTCTGCATTCCACATAACACTGTTTATTGCAACAGAGAATAATGACATGGATATATAACCCCCCCCCCCTTATAATCTATCTATCTCTTTATAAAATCTTTGCTGAAGAAAAAAGTGTTCATAGGTACTCCTTGTCACCAGTGTATTTAAAAACTGATTAGACATGAAAATAAATTATTGATGTTTAAACCAAGGGACTTCTTTGGACTCCTTGGTGTTCTTTGAACTTTGTTTTTTGCTTGCAGATATTTCATTATCGAAGAAGGTAATATAACCAGTGTGAATTACTGTGAGGTTTGCTGATCTTCAGTTTACTGAGTAAACTTGGATCCTCTTCTGTCCTTTGCTTATGTATTTCAGGAGTTTGTTGTTAGGATAAAGAGAAGAATTATGTACTGTAGAATTGTACTGAATTAATGAAATACATTTAAATTGCTATATAATTCATATATTAAAGCTTTCTCTAGCTGACCCAGTTCAAATCCCTGAACTGCCCTAATCATATAAGGAGGTTTATATTTGAACAGAACAATTGCAACTGATTTAAAGAAAGTGCAGTTATGTTTGCATTAACTGTACAGAAAAAGTAAGCCATGTCAGGCTATGTGTTCCCCAGAAAACAATATGAACATCTGAGAAAAAGACTCATTCTGCTAGTTAATCAAAACCAGGAGCTGACTACTCACAATATCCAAGTTATCAATAAGACTTTAATTCTTAGCAGGTTTCATTCCTGACAACTCATTTCCTAAATTTAGCAATGTGGCAAAACACATTTTTCTGATGGAATAATATTTTTATGTTTTTGTTTTAAAACTCTTTAGAAAAGTCTAACTAAAGCTCAGCCTTTTCTGTGTTCTAGACTGCTTACACCATTATTAAGGCATATTTTATTATTGGGCTCAATGTTTTGAGAATATTTTATGCTTATATTAAGAGCTTGAAGAGCTTAAATGATTTATGAAGTAAATAGTTTTATGGATGTCTGTGAAACAGCACAGATGGATTTGGCACAAACAGTAGTAAGCATATATTACATCACCTAGGGTATTTTATTTAACTTCTGTTTTGTTCCATTAAAAAGTTGTGAAAAAGTCATGATGGAGCTTTTAGCTGTAAAACACTTTGCAGTGTAATTTTTCGTTAGACAATTAATTATATCCAAAATAACCTGGTTATGATAAAGAACTTTAAAGGAATCACAGAGAATATGTCACTTTTCCATAAACAGAAAATAAAAATAAATCTATTTTGCTTCTGACTATTCTCAAGGTTCTGATAAAAAGGACAATAGATCCTGTCAGTTGAAAGTAGTCTATTATTTTTTAATGTTGCAGTAAGAAGGGAAAGTAATTATTAACCTTGGATGCTCCAAAGAAGCTTTAGAATAGTATAGCAAAATGGCTGGTTTAATCAGTGAAGAGAATAACAACTTGATCCAACCTTGGAATGATCTTGGGAGGAAGAGTTGCAATCTAGAAAACCATCCTGCAAAAAGGTATCTCAATACACAGAATGAAAAAGGACATGAGAAACATCTTGGACAGAATAGAATAACAGAGTTGGAAGGGATCTTAGAGGTCTTCTAGTCCAATCCCCTCCTTAGGCAGGAAACCCTATACCACTTCAGACAAATGGTTATTTAGTCTATTCTTAAAAACTTCTAGTGTTAGAGCATTTACAACATCTGGAGGCAAGTTGTTCCACTGATTAATTGTTCTAACTGTTATGAAATGTCTCCTTTGTTCTAAGTTGCTTCTCTCCTTGATTAGTTTCCACCTATTACTTTTTGTTCTACCCTCAGGTGCTTTGGAGAATAGTTTGACTCCCTCCTCTTCATGGCAATCCTTAAGATATCGGAACACTGCTATCATGTTACCCCACTCCTTTTCATAAGACTAGACAAATCCAGTTCCAGCAACTGTTCTTTTTATGTTTTATCCTCAAGTTCCCTAATCATCTTTGTTGCTCTTCTCTGCACTCTTTCTAGAGTCTCAACATCTTTTTTACATTATGGCAACCAAAATTGGATGCAGTATTCCAAGTGTGGCCTTACCAAGGCATTATAAAATGGTATTAACACTTCACGTGATCTTGATTCTCTCCCTCTGTTTATGCAGTCTAGAACTGTGTTGGCCTTTTTGGCAGCTGCAGCACACTGCTGGCTCATATTTAAATGGTTGTTCACTAGGACTCCAAGATCCCTCTCATAATCACCACTTTTGAGCAAAGTACGATATATACTGTACCTGTGCATTTTGTTTTTCTTGCCTAAATGTAGAACCTTACTTTTTTCACCATTTAATTTCATTTTGTTAGATAGCACCCAATGTTCAAGTCTGTCAAGATCTTTCTGTATCTTAAGCCTATGTCCCGGAGTGTTGGCTATTCCTGCTAGCTTGGTGTCATCTGCAAATTTGATGAGTTCCCCATTTATCCCCTCATCCAAATCATTGATGAATATGTTGAAGAGTACTGAGCCTCAAACAGAGCCCTGGGGTACTTCACTGCCTACTTCCCTCCATGTATATGCAGTTCCGTTGAGGACTACATGTTGAGTGTGGTTATGAATCCATCTGGTGGTGATGCTGTCTAACCCACATTTTTCTATTTTATCAAGTAGTAGGTTATCGTCTACTTTGTCAAATGCCTTACTGAATTCCAAGTAAATTATATTGACAGCATTCCTCTGGTCCACTAATTTTGTCACTTTGTCAAAGAATGCAGTAAGATTAGACTTTGACAAACCCATGTTGGCTTTTGGTTATTACTTTGTTTGCTTCTAGATTTTTGCTGATTCATTACTTGATTATCTTTTCCAGAATCTTCCCTGGTATATCTCAGAAGAGATCTTAGTTTTGGGGTAAAAATAATGTAAAAAAGAGGGGGAAAACACTTTCAGACTTTCATATAGTACCAGATTCTGGTATTATAATTTTACAATAAAGGTAGCATTGGTACTCATTTTTAAAGACTGACAAACTCTGAGTATCAAATGTTCCTTTTTAAAATCAAGGCAGGGGAAACTTCGGCTTAGGAGCCAAATTTAGTCATATTAAGTTTTATGTTTAGGGTATTTCCACCTCTCCAGATGGAACTGCCTGTGAAGGCTACTAGCAAATATCTTGAGTGGCCTTTTAAAATTACTCTTGTGTAGGAGAGAATGAATTTTTGAATGTGTATCTGAATGGCCAGTTTATGAGTTTGTGAATTAGTTCGTGTATCGTATGAAACCCAACCCACTCTATATTAGTTTCTTCAACACGCTTAAACAGTCAAAGTGAATTTAAAAAGATATTTGAACCAGGACATTTGTAAGTTGGATTCACACTTCCTGCTTTCCTCCATGAGGATGGGCTCTTACTATATCTATATAAATAAAAGTGAAAACCACTCATGCCATAATCACAAAATCTCAGAACCTAAAGCCTACAAACTTGAAATTTGCCACGTATGTTCCTTTTGGCTTCTAGGTGCTCACTAAGAAAGGATTTTTCAAAATGACCATCAGAGCATTAGTATTTCCTAT